>CAWUPB010000503.1:0-63491 GCA_963924115.1 Dovyalis caffra | reverse complement strand
TATGCATATATTAAGAGTAAGTATAATTCTTATTAAAACATGAGAAATTAATGCTTGAAATGTGTGATTTATGTTGAATTAAATTTATTTTGCTTGAGATTAATGGTTTAATTATTAAAGAAATTAAATATCCAAACTTAGTGTTTTGAGGACTATATTCTATCCAAATTTTGTGTGATTTATTTGAGGACTTTAGAGTGATTTATGGGTAAAACTTAAAGAATAAATGTTGTTCATCTATGTGTCTACTAACTCTTTGTAAAATTTTGTGATCTTTAGATCTATACATAAAGAGTTATGGCTATTTTTGTATAGGCTAGACTTAAAGCATCACTACTCGGAATATTTTGGGGGAAGAAAAATCTGAGTTTAGGGAGAGGGATTTCTGAACTTTAATGGAGAGAAATGTTTTTAGTTACTTGAACTAGATTAGTTAGGGTGTTTAGTTACTCTAACAAATTAATTAGGACACTAAACCCCCTAATTAATGAATTAAAGCTAGCTCACCCTAAACCCCTCAAACCCGCCACTCTCTCTCTCCTTGATTCACCAATAGCTTTTCACTCTCCCAAATTAAATTCAGACATTTGTACACTTAATTATACTAAGACAATAAGCATGTATATATACATAGAATGAGTGAAAGTGGTAAGAAATTTTAGGCAGCTCGTAGCTACCCAAAAAGGAGAGAAAAATGATAAGGAAAGAGAGGAAGAGAAAAGGAAAAGAAAAAGAAAGAAGAAAGAAACGAAAGAAGGGGAAAGCCTAACCAACCTTTAGGAAATTCAAACAAAGTAAGTAGGTTCCATTTTTGGTTGATTAATGTTTTAAGTTATCTTTTTTTTAGTGTTTATTTCATGGGTTTGTAATAATTTTCAATGGTTTGCTATGGTTGTTTGTGTTGGTGTTAGGGCTTGCTAAATTGTGATGGATTTATGTGTTTTTGTTATGATGCAAAGCTTGTTTGATGTGTTTAAATGTGTGGATGGTTTGAAAAGGAAAAAGAAAGAAAAAGGGTATGGACCGAATGGATTGAAGTTAAACTAGGTTTGGTAAGCTTAACTTGGAAAAGAAAAGAAATACACTTTAAGAGTTTCCTAAGTGAAAACCATTCGGCCAAGTGGGAAAAATTGGAAAAGAATGGATCTTTGTAGGGTAATTAAGGGTTTAGAATATCTTGGTAACCTAACTAGTTTTGGATTAAATTGTTTAGGGTGGAAATGAATTCGGTGGATATAAAAGGCAATCCATGGCCACCTTAAAACTCCATCGGCCCAACTAAAAAGGAAAAATAGGGTTTTGGATTGCATTAGGTAAATTGGATAGTTGATGGCTAAATTTGGTTTCCTCTGTGAACCTTAAGGTTTAGATTTCCTTGGTAACTTTTAACTATCATTTAGTAAGTTAGTATAGAAAGGAATTGACCTAGAAATGGAAAAATAATTCCTTGCTCACTTAAGGATACATTCGGCCTAGACCCATAAATTTTAGGGATTTAGGTTCTCACCTTTCGAATTTATAACTAAGGGTTAAACTATATTTAAAAAAATGTAAAATGAAATATTAAAGTGGTGGTGACTCATGGAAAAACCAAAAAAGGGACCTAGACCCATTATGAGTCAACTTCGACCACTAAGATTAAAGGTTTGGATTAAACACGATTTTAGCTTAAGTATGTCGGACATCCATCCTTAGGATTAACCAATCTTGTAAACTAAGTAATACATCAAAAATTCAAGCCTAGTCTTACAAGGTACATAAGAAGGGAAAACTCGAAAGTACAAAGTAGATTTATGCAATGAATGCTACTAATGAATGAAATTTTCATTCTTGTTTTGAATACTTTGAATGTTACATGAAACACCCGTGAACTCTCGAGTGTGCGTCGGACACGGAAATGGTCCGAGAAGAAAATGTTAATAGCATAATTAGTTGAATGTGTTAAACATAATACCGTGTGCATCACATGCATTCGAGGGTGATATGAAATCGAGAAAAATCATTGAGTCATGAGATAATGCGATTTGGTAACCGAACTAAATGGAATGGGTAATAGCATGAAATCATGTACGTGCTTTATTACTAACAACGTTAAGCGAGGGATAATTTCGCTAACCATGTGGTGCAATGAGGGGTAATTTCGTTATGACTAGTAGGTGATAATGGGATCATTGAGAGAGAGTAATAGAGTAATAGGTGATAACATGATCATCGAGAGATAGAACACACATCTTGCTAATACCTAGAGTACCAAGATTAAAATGGATGGGTAGAATGGGAAACGGAACTACATTGCATATCATATGCATCATCTTACTTACTAAGCTTTGGCTCACCCCATTGTTGTTTTCATGTTATGATAACGAATGAGTCAAAGTAGTCGGGATGCTACTAGGTCCTCCAAAAAGGCTCATGTGTGACACAAATGAACCAAAATTTCTTTTGAATGCAATTTTGAGGTTGGGGTGTCGATAAACATTTTGATAGTATTGTAACTAAACTTTGTAATTTCTTCCACTGTATTATTAATATTATATAAATTATCTTGTACGCATTTAACTATATAATAAGTCCTTAATGTATGAGCACATACGTACTTAAGGTCAAATTGGAAACTAGTCGTGTTAGTGTGACGTGCCTCGCCTAGCCACTCCTTTTGGGTAATTGGCAAGTGGGTCGAGGAGAGGGCATCATAGAGATGGAGAGTGGGAGATGGAGAGAGGGAAAGGGAGGTAGAGAGAGTGGTAGAGAGATTGAGGGAGAGAGGGAGAGAGAGGAGGAGTGAGGTAGAAAGAGGGAGAAAGAGGGAAAAGGGTGAGAGAGAAAGAGAGGGACGAGAGCGTGAGAGATAGGGAGATAAGGAGAGAGGGAGAGGGAGAGAGATTAGGAGAGAAACGAGAGAGAAAAAGGTAGAGAGGGAGAGAGAGGAAACGAGAAGGAGAGAAGGGGTATGGTAAAGACAGGGAGAGAGAGGGAGAGGGAAAGAAGGGGAGAGAAGAGAGAAAGAAGGGGATAGAGGGAGAGAGGGGGAGAGATAGAGGTATAGAGAGAGGGAAAGAGGGAGACGAGGAGAGGGAGAGATGGTGGAGGAGGAGAGAGAGAGAGTGAGAGAGAAGGAGAGATAAAGAGAGAGAGGGAGAGTGAGGGAGTGAAAGAGCGAAGAAATGAGAGAGAGGGAGGGAGAGGGGTAGAGAGGGGAAGAGAGGGAGACGGATGAATAGAGAGGGATAGATCGAGAGAGAAGAGAGAGGGATAGGGATAGGGAGAGATAGGGAGAGGGATAGGGAGAGAGAGAGGGAGCAAGGGAAAGGGAGTTAAAGAGAGAAAGAGAGTGAGAGAGAGAAAGAGAGTGAGAGAGAGAGAGAGGGAGAGATTGAGGGAGAGAGTGGAGAGAGATAGAGTGAGAGAGAGAAGGGGAAGGGAAAGAGAGAAAGTGATAAAGGGAGAGAGAGAGGGATAGGAAAGAGAGAGGGAGGGAGAGAGAGACAAAGGGAGAGGGAGATAGAGGAAAGAGAGTGATAGTCAAAGAGAAAGAGAGAGATAAGGAGGGAGAGAAAGAGATATTAGGAAGAAGATATAGATGGGGAGAGGGAGGGAGAGCTAGAGAGAGAGAGGGAGAGTAGGAGAGAGAGGGCAAGAGAGAAAAAGATACGGATAGAGAGAGAGATGGAGAGAGAGAGAGAGAAAAGGGGAGAGAGATAGGGAGAGAAGGAAAGAGAGAAGGGAAAGTGAGTAGAGGAAGGGTAAAGAAGAGAGGGAAGGAGAGAGGGTGACTGATATCGAAAGAAAGAGTGGAGAGAGAGTTAGAGAGGGAGAAGGAGAGAGGGGAAAGAGAGGGATATGAAAGGAGAGAGAGGGGAGAGAGAAAAGGAGAGAGAGGAAGATAGGGAAAGGGAGAGAGATTGGTAGAGAGGAACAGAGAGACACAAAGAGAAAAAGAGGGAGAGTAAGGGGGAGATAGAAAAGGAAAGGGTGAGGAAGAGAGAGGGGGAGAGAGGGACAAATAAAGGGAGAGTGGGAGGGAGAGATAGAGTTAGAGAGACAAAAGAGAGAGGGATAGAGGTAGAGAGAGAAAAAAGGTATATTAAGGAGTGATTGAGAGGGAGAGATAGAGGGTGAGGGAGAGAGGTGAGAGAGAGGGAGAGAGTGAGTAAGGCAGGGAGAGAGGAAGAGGGAAGGGGTTAAAGGGAGAGAGAGGGAATAGGAAAGGGAGGGGGAGAGAGAGACAAAAGGAGAGAGAGATAAAAGAGATTAATAGAGATGGAGAGAGATGATGAGAGAGATATAGATAGGGAGGGAGGGTAATAGAAGGAGATCGAGAGAAAGCAATAAAGAGAGGGAGAGAACAAGAGAGAGGGACATAGATGAGGCAAAAAAGAAAGAGAGAGGATAGTGAGAGAGAAAGAGAGAGGGCCAAAAGGGGAGATAGATAGGGAGAGATAGAGACAGAAAGGGGAAGAAAAAGTAAAAGAGAGGGAGGGGGAGGAATGAGGGAGAGAGGAAATGAGAGAGAGAGAGAGATAGAGGGAGAGAGAGTCGGAGGAGGGAAAGAGTGGAAGAGGACAAAGGAGAGAGGGGGAGAAAGAGAGGAAGAGAGGGAGAGAGAGGAGAGAGGAAGAAAGTGAGAGAGGGACTATAGGTGAGGGAGAGAGATTGAGAGAAAGTGAGAGAGAGATATAAAGATAGAGAGAGAGTAAATGGGAGAGAGAAATAGGAGGAAAGCGAATAGCGAGGGAGGGGGAGAGGGAGAGAAAGAATGGGAGAGAAAAGGGGAGAGCAAATAGGAGAGAAGAAAAGGGTGTGGGAGGGGGATGGTGATTTGATATGGAAGGGGGAGAGAGGGAGAGAGAGCGAGAGAGGGAGAGGGAGAAAGAGGGAGGGAGAGAGGGGGAGAGACAGAGGGAGAGAGTGAGACAGGAGGGAGAGAGAGGAAGATAGAGGGGGCAAGGGAGATTGAGAGAGGGTGAGGAGAGAGGGGAAGAGAAAGGGAGAGACAAAGAGGGAAGAGACAAAGGTAGAAAAAAGGAAATGGAAGGAGAGAGGGAGAGAGAAAGAGGGAGAGATAAGGAGAGTGAGGGAGAAAAGGATGGAGTAAAATAGATAGTGGAGGGATAGAGAGGGAAGAAGAGAGGAAGAGAGATAGAGAGGGGAGAGAGAGAGGGAGTTAGAGAGAGGAAGAGCGAGGGAAAGAGATTGAGAGGGGGAGAGGGAAGGAGGAGGGGAGAGGGGAAGAGAGAAAGAGGAAGAGAGAGGGGAAGGGAGGATGAGAAAGATAAAGGAGAGAGAGGAGAGAGTGAGAGTAAGACAAAGTGAAAGAGAGGGAGAGAGAGAGCTAGAAAAAGAGAGGAGAGAGAGGGAGAGAGAAGATAGGGAGAGGGGGAGAGAGCTAGGGAGAGAGAAAGGGGGAGGGGGAGAGAGCTATAGATTGAGAGATAAGGTGAGAGAGGGATAGGGAAAGAGAGGGAGGAAGAGATGAAGGGAGAGAATGAGAGAGAGAGAAAAAAGGAGAGAAAGAGATGGAGAAAAAGGGACGAGGAAAGGGAGAGAGGGAAAGAGGGAGAGAGATTGAGAGAGAAGGGGGAGAGAGAGGGAGAGAGAGAGACAAAGAGTGAGAGAGGAAAAGAAGAGTAAGGGAGAGAGAGGGGGAGAAAGGAAGTTAGAGAAGGAGAGAGGGAGAGAGGGAGATAAAGACAAAGAGTGGGAGGGAGAGGGGAGAGAGAGGGAGAAAAGAGGAGAAGCGAGCGAAAGAGAGGGAGGGAGATATAGGGAGAGAAAAGGAGAGAGGGAGAGAGGGAGAGAGAGAGAGAGGAAAGGGAGATATAGGGAGAGAAAAGGAGAGAGGGAGAGAGAGAGAGAGAGAGAGAGAGGAAAGGGGAGAAAAGGAGAGAGTGGAAGAGAGAAAGAGGGAGAGGGGGAGAGAGAGGGTGAGAGGGGAGAGAGAGAGAGGGAGAGAGGGAGTGACAGTGAGAGAGAGTGAGAGGGGGTAGGGACAAGGAAATGGAGAGGGATGGAGAGAGGAAAGGATAAAGATAGGGAAAGAGAGGGAGAAGGGAGATTGGGATATATATAGGTATAGAGAGGGAGAGAGGAAAGGATAGAGAGAGGAAGAGAGAGGGAGAGAAATAAAAATGGTAAGAGAGAGGGAAAGATGGATAGAGAGAGAGACGAAAAGATAAAAGAGAGAGAGATAGAGATAGGCAAAATAGAGGAAAGGGGTAAAGGGAGAATGCGAGAGGGAGAGGTGGAGAGAGGAAGAGGGAGAAAGAGGGAGAGAGGGATAAGGGAGAGAGAAAGAGGGAGAGGGAGAGAGAATGAGGGAGAGGGAGAGAGAGGAGGGATAAAGAGAGGCAAAGAAACAAAGGGAGAGGGAGGGAGGGAGGGAGGGAGGGAGAGGGATAAAGAGGGGAAGAACAAGGGGAACAAAGGGAGTTAAAGAGAGATAAGGTGAGGGAGAGAGAGAGATTGAGAGGGAGAGGAAGAGAGGGAGAAAAATAGAAAGGCTAAGAGAGAGGGCATATGAAAAGATAAGAGAGAGGGAGGGGAAGAGAGAGGAGGAGAGGGAATGAGGTAGAGAAAAAAGGGAGAGAGAGGAAAAAATAAAAAGAAGGGGAGATAGGGAGAGAATGAGGGAGATAGGGAGAGATTGGGAGTGATAGAGAGGGAGAGGGATATAAAGATAGAGGGGAGAGAGAGGGAGAGAGAGGGTCAAAGAATGAGAGAGAGAAGGGTGAGAGAGACAGGGAGATATCGATGAGGGAGAGAGAGTGAGAGAGAGGGGAGAGAGGAACGAGAGGGACGAGAGATATGGAAGAAGAGAGGGGGAGAGAAATAGAGAGGGAAAGAGAGAGAAGGAGAATGAGATAGGGGAAAGAGGGGGGATAGAGGGATAGAGGGTGAGAGAGAGAGAGGTAGAGTGAGAGAGGGAGAGAGGGAGAGGTAGAGAGGGAAAAGGAAAGAGGGAGGGAGGGAGAGAGAGTGGGGAGAGGGGAGGGAGTGTGGGAGAGAATGAGAAAGAAAGAGATAAAGAAAGGGAGAGAGGGAAAAGAGGGTAGGAGAGATAATGAGATACGGAGAGTGCGAGAGAGAGAGAGAGAGGAGAAAGGGGGAGAAAGAGGGAGAAAGAGGGAGAGAAAAAGAGAGTAGAATAAAAGGAGAGAGAAAAAGAGAGGTAAAGGGTAGGAGAGAGAGTGTGAGAGGGAGAGAAGTAGAGTGGGATAGATAGGAGAGGGATCGAGTGAGAGGGGGAAATAGAGAGAGAGAAGGGAGAGAGGAAAAGAGATATATCGAGGGAGAAAGAGGAAGAGGGAGAGAGTGGGGGAGAGAGAGAGAAAGGGAAGAGAGTATAAGAGAGGGATGAGGGAGAAAGATAGAGAGAAAGAAGCGCAGAGAGAGGGAGAAAGAGGGAGACGAGGATGTGAGAGAAAGGGAGAGAGGGGGAGTCTAGGAGATAGAGATGGAGATAGATAGTATGAGAAAGGGGCAAGAGAGGGAGAGATAGGGAGAGAGAGGGAGATGAAGAGAATAGGAGGGGAAGAGAGGAAGAGAGAGTGGGAGAGGTAGAGAGAAAATAATAAAAATGTAATAGAGAGGGAGAGATAAGGAGGGATAAAGAGGGTGAGAGGGAGAAAATTTATGGGAGAGAGAGAAAGAGAAAGAAAGACAAAAGTAAGAGAGACGAGAGAGGGTGTGGGGGAGAGAGAGAGGGAGATTAGGAGAGAGGGAGAATGTGAGATAGAGAGGGAGAGAGGTTGGGAGAGAGAGATGGGAGAGAGAGGAGGAGAAAGAGGAAGAGAGATAGGGAGAGGGAGAGGGAGAGGGAGGGAGGAGAAAGAAAGAGAAAGAGAGTGAGAGAGGGAGAGATAGTGAGGGACGGAGAGGGAGAGATAGGTAGAGTAGGGAGATAGGAGAGATAAAGAAGAAAAGAGAAAGGAGAAGGGAGAGGGATAGAGAGAGAGGGAGAGGGAGAGGAAGAGAAAGAAAGGGAGAGGGAGAGACAGAGGGAGAGAGAGAATGAGGGAGGGAGGGAGGGAGGGAGAAAGGGAGATGGAGGGAGAGATGAGGAGAGAGATAGAGAGGGGAGGGTTAGGGAGAGGGAGAGACGAAGGAGAGAGAGAATAAGGGAGGGAGGGAGGGAGGGAGAAAGGGAGATGGAGGGAGAGATGAGGAGAGAGATAGAGAGGGGAGAGTCGGGGAGAGGGAGAGATAGGGCGGGGTAAATAGGAAGGGCTAGAGATAAAGAGAGAAAGATAGTGAGGGAGAGGAAGGCAAAAGGGGTGAGCGAGAAAGAGAGAACGAGAGAGTGGTAGAGGAAGAAAGAGGGGGTGAGAGAAAGAGAGAGAAGGAGAGGGAGAGATGGAGGAAGAGGGAGGGAATGAGGATAGACGAGTAGGGAGAAAGAGTGTCGGATTGAAAGAGGTAGAAACAGAGGGAGATAGAACATAGGTGAGAGAGAGGGTGATAGAGAGCAATAGGGAGCAAAAAGAAGAGAGAATGGTAGGGGAAAAGAGAGCGAGAAGGGAGAGAAGTATGGGAGAGGAAGAGATAAGGAAAGAGAAGGGGAGAGAAGGAGATAAAGAGAGGAGAAAGGGATGAAGAGATAGGAGAGATGATGTAATGCCCCCACCCCAACTCACTCTCTATTACCCAAATAAGAGTAACTAGACGAGGAGCACGTCACGCCGACACATCCAACTCGACTTAAACCCTCTATGTACATGTTGGTATCATAACAACATCTTACATATTGAAATATGTACAATACAATTTATATGAGAATAATATTAACATCGAAAGAAATTATAATTTATTTTATTTACAATACCATCAAAATGGCTACCGATACCCCTAAAATTTACATCAAAATGAAATCCCCTAAGGTTTATGTCACCCCTAAGCCCTTTTGGAGGATCCGACAGCATCTTTATTGGTAATACGATCATCGCTACCTATCATAACATGCAAATAACAATGAGGTGAGCCGAAGCTCAATAAGTGGGGTGATGCATGTGATATGCAATACTTTTTCGACTTCCTACTATACTCATTAATTTTAAATTTCGGGTACCTCAGGTATTAGCGATCTACTCTATAGGTGATTACCAAATCACCGAATGCTAACAATGAAAGTATCCCTCATTGTAGCCACTGCCGATGGGAATCCATCGCCTAATAGTGCGAGCACATAGCTTAGAGTACGCACACAGCTGGATCGTTAACCCCTTTTTTCTTTGATTATGTTACCACTCCTATCCATACACACCACTTTTCAACCATTTGATTCTTTCTCAATTCATCCCCACCAATGCATATGATGCCATGTTACCATGTTTAACTTATTACGGGTACCAAACCTACACTATCAATTTGTTCTTCACTTAACATATGTAATTAGTAGCATTTTAAACCAATTTAAACCATACTAAGGTGACATTTTCTCTCCGAACCCAAATTGGGCCATTTTAGGCTGAATTGGGCTTTTAAATTTTCTAGGTCAAAATTTTAGTTTACCTAGCAATTTTTTTTTCCTGTCTAAATGTCCTCTTATACTTATTATGGTGTACTCAAACAATTAATTATGCAATTGAAGGATTGGAGTCCAAATCCCCATAGTTTAGGGTTTAAGTTGAATAGGTCCTTAAAGTGGCCAAAGATTACTTTTTCATCCCAACTTACTAATGTATACCTAATTAAATTGTACTTGAGAGTCTTATGCTCTTAATTACATAAAATGGGTCCAATCATATTCATTTTCTTACTTAGGCTGAAAGGGGTCTTCGAGTGAAACCCTAGGAATTCATTTTCCCCTCCTTTCCAATTTGTGGTTTATTATAGGGCGACCTCTAATCAAGTAGCCAACGTACCAACTTCTGAGAATAATTAAATATTATCCTTTTTTTATTATATATTAGACATATTGATGTATAAAATATATAAAAATTAGGTTTAAATACCAAACACAGAATTTATAACATCATTTTGAAGTTTAAGATTCAATTTGTCCAGTAGTAGTTCATCCAAGCATAGTCCGTACTAAAACGAGCATAAATTTTTCTATGTAAACCTAATAATAAAAATATTTTACAGGGTGTTATTCAAGACATAGATAAACAAATGTTTATTCTTTAAGGTTCACCCAAAAAGCACCCTAAGGTCCTTGAATAGGAAATAACAATTTTGGATAGAAACTAATCCTCAATAACACTAATTTAACCATTCAGTCCAACCCACATTATCCATGTTTTAGTCCAATTAAATTTTAGTCCAAGTCCAATCCAACTCATCATCACATACTTGGACATGCACTAGGCATCATAAACATCACAATTCATCACCTACACAACATCCACAATTAGAGCAAGCAAAGACATCAAACGACCACCAGACACAAACCAAGCTCAACAATACAACAAACAACTCAACCAATACATAAATCAAACACATAAAAATGGACATGTAAAAGCATAAATAAACCTACTTAAATAGCTTAGATGTGGTTGTATTTCCTTAGATTTTCTTTCTTTCTTTTCCTTTTCTTTCCTTTTTCTTTCTCTCTTTCTTGCCATTTTTCTCTCTCCCAATTTGGTGGTTTTGGTTTGCTAAAAATTCTCACCAACTTAACACTTCATATATATATATATATACTTACTTTCCCTTTTAAGTGAATTAAGTTACAAGTGTTGAAAATTAATGGGACAAGGTGTAAAAGTTATGGGTGAGTCATCTGAGAGGTGGCGGGTTTGGGATAAAAAATGGGTGAGTTGGCTATTAATTCATTTAATGCATTGCTTAGGTGTCTAACTAAAAACTTAGGTTAACTAAACACCCTAATTAACATGATTCAAGTAACTAAATATAGTTTCCTTCATAAAATTTAGGAAATTTTCATTTTTAAAACTTAGAAATTCCTTGTCCATTCTTTTCCCAAAAATTGCAGCAGTGGTACATCAAAATGGTCTGTACCAAATCGACCATCACTTTACATATATAGATCTAAAAATTATGAAATATTACAGAGAGCTAGTAGACATATAGATGAACAATGTTTATTCTTTGCGTTTTACCCAAAAATAACTCTAACATCCCTAAATAAATCACACAAACTTCGAAATGTTTCACCCATAAAATTTGAAAAACTTTTCTTTTAAACAATTCAGAAATTTTCTCAAAAATAAGTTCCAATGTTCCAAAAATTTTACAAAAAATTTCTCATTAATATAATTCATCCCAAATAGTTTGAAATATCCCAAGGATAATTAACTAAATTATCTAAAATTGTTCCTCCCAAAATTCTCCACGTAAACGTCGGACATACCGTTATCGTAAAAACTTTTAAAATAATTCATACTATCACTTTTACTTAATATAGGCATGTTTATGAACATTTAAACATGTATATATGTTTATAATTAATAAATTTCATTAGAGTTATAGATGAGAGAGTGCGAGATGAGAGAGATGGAGAGAAAGGGATAGAGGGAGAGATGGGGAGAGAGAGCCAGAAGGAAAGTGATGGAGAGTAAGAGAGAGAAAGAGAAAAATGAAATGGAGAGAGAAAGAGAGAAAAAGTGGGAGGGAGGGAGAGAGTGATAGGGAGAGATGGAGAGAAAGAGAGTGGGAGGGAGAGAGGAGAGGGATTAGGTGAGAGGGAGAGAGAAAAGAGGGAGAGAGATCGAGCGATGGAGAGAGAGGGAGGAGTGAGTGGGAGAGAGAGATAAGGGAGAGAGTGTAAGAGAAGGATATGGGAGAGAGATGGAGAGAGAGGAGAGTAAGAAAGGGAGAGAAGAAAAGAAAGGGAGAGAGGGAGACTAAAAGATAGAGATGGAGAGAGATAATAAGAGGGAGGGGTGAGAGAGGGAGAGATAGGAAGAGAGAGGAAGATAAATAGAATGAGAGTGAGGGTGAGAGAGAGAGAAAGAATGAGAGAGAGAGGGAGAGAGAGAGGGATAGAGAGGGAGACATGGAGAGATATTATGAGAGAGGCAGAGAGATAGAGCGACGGTGTGGGAGAGAGAGGGAAAAAGAGGGCAAGATAGGGAGAGAGAGGGAGAGATAGAGAGGGATAAAGAGGGAGAGAGGGAGGGAAAGAGAGAAAGAGGGAGTGGGGGAGAGAAAGAGAAAGAGAAAGTTAGGAAGAGAGTGGGAGAGAGAGGAAGAGGGAGAGAGGGAGAGGGAGGAAGAGAAAAGAAAGAGAAAAAGAGGGAGGGAGGAGTACGGATAAGGAGAGTAGCGAGAGAGGAGAGAGAAGAGAAGGATAGAGAGAGAGAGGGAGAGGGAGAGGGGAGAGACAGTGAGAGAGAAAGAGAGAGGGAAGGGAGAGACAAGGAGAGGGAAAGGGAGATGGAGACAAAGGAAGGGATAAAAAGCAAGGGCAAGAGAGAAGGTGTGAGAAGGGGGAGAGAGAAGGAGATGAGAGAGAGGCCGAGATAGGAAAAGAAAGAGAGGGGAGAGAGGGAGAGATAGAGAAAGAGAGAAAGGGAGGGGGAGAGAGAGATATCTAGAGGGAGAGGGAGATAGGAAGGGAGGGTGAGAGAGAGCGAGAGGGAGATAGGAAGGGAGGGAGAGAGATAGAGAGAGGAGAGGGGAAAGGGGAGAGGAAAGGAGAGTGGAAGAAAGAGAGTAAAAGAGAGAGGGACAAGGGAAGGGATAATAATAGCAAAGGGAAAGAGATAGAGTAGAGAGATAGAGAGAGAGTGGGAGAGGTAGAGAGTAGGGGATACATAAAGAGGAAGGGAGAGAGGTTAAGAGAGGTAAGGAAGAGAGAAGGAGGAAGAGGAAGAGAAAAGGATAGAGAAAGTGATGAAAAGGGAGAAAGGGAGAGAAAGGGAGAGAAAGTGAGGGAGAGAGAGAAAGAGGGAGAGGGAAGAGAAAAAGAAAGACAAAGTGAGGAAGAGAGAGAGAAAGGGAGAGGAGGAGAGAAAAAGAAAGATAAAGTGAGGAAGAGAGTGGGAGAGAGAGGAAGAGAGAGAGAGGGAGAGAAAAGAAAGAGAAAAAGAGGGAGGGAGGAGGAAAGATAGTGAGAGGAAAGAGAAGGATAGACAAAGGGAGAGGGAGAGCAAGAGAGAGGGAGAGAGAGTGATAGAGAAAAATAAAAGGGAAGGGAGAGACAAGGAGAGGGAGATAGAGGAAGGGATAGAAAGGAAGGGCAAGAGAGAAGGTGAGAGGGGAAGAGAGAAGGAGAATAAGAGAGGGAGCGAGGTAGGAAGAGAAAGACCTTCTCTCTATCCCTCCCCCTTTCTCTCCCTTCCTCTTTTTCTTCTATCTTTCTTTTTCTCTCCCTGCCTCCCTCTCCTTCCCTCTCTATCTCTCCCCTCTCTCTCCCTCAATCCCTTTTTCTCTTTCCCCATTTTCTCTCTATCTCTTCCCCTTGCTCTCCCTCTCTCTCCTTCCTTCTCTCCTTTTTTTCTCTCTCCTTTCCCTCCTATATCTCTCCCTCTCTTCCTCTCTATCCCCTACGTCTCCCTCCATCTCTCTCTTACTTTCTCTCCATTTCTCTCTTTTATCTTTCCCTCTCTACCTCCTCTCTCTTCCTCTCTCCCCCTCTCTCCCCCTTAATCCTCTCTCTTTCTCCACATTCTCTCTCTATCTCTCCCCCGCTCTCCCTCTCTCTCCTTCCTCATCTCTTTCTTTTCTCTCCCTCCCTCTCCTACCTTTTCCCTTTCTCTCTACATCTTTCTCTATCTCATTTTTCCTCTCTTTCTCCCTCTCTCATCTATTCTCTCTCTTACCTCTTCTTTTCTCTTTCTCTTTCTTCCTCTCCCCCTGTCCTTCTCCCTCCCTCCTTCCTTCTGCCTCACTCTATCTCTCTATCTCTCTCCCTCCCCTCCTCTCTCCCCATCTCCTTCTCTCTCCATCTCAATCTCTCGCTCTATCTCCCCCTTTCACACTCTCTTCCACTTTCCCTCTCTGCTCTCCCTCTCCCTTTCCCTCTCTTCTTTCTTTTTCTCTTTACCTCTCTCCCTTACCCTTTTCTCTCTCTCTCCTAGTCTCCCTCTCTCACTTTCTCACTCCCTCTCTCCCGTACTCTCTTCCTCTTTATCTCATCACTCTTTCCCTCTCTTTACATCTCGCTCACTCTTTCCTCTCTTTCTCTCTCTCCCTCTCTCTCTCTCTCTCTCTCTCTATCTCTCTATTTCTCTCCCTCTCCCCTTCTCTCTATCTCTCTATTTCTCTCCCTCTCTCTCATTTTCTATCACCTTACCTCTCTCTCCCTCACCTTTTCTCTCCTTCTTTCCCTCTATCTTTCTCTTTATTGCTCTCTCCTCTCCTCTCACACCCTCTTTCTCTCTCTCCCTCCTTCCTTCTCTAACTCTCTCTTTGTCTTTTTATCTCTCTTTTTCTTCTCCCTCTCTCCCACTCTCTCTATCACTCTACCTACCTCCCTCTCCTCTCCCTCCCTCCCTCCCTCTATCTTTCTCTCTCTCCCTTTCTCTCTTAATCTCTCCCCCTTTCTCCCTCTATCTCTCTCCCTCTCTCTCTCTTAATCTCTCACTCTCTCCTTCTCTCTCTTTTTCTTTATCTCTTTCTCTTGCTCAAATCCCTCACTCTTTCTCCACCTTCTCTCTCTATCTCTCCCCCTGCTCTCCCTCTCTCTCCTTCCTCCTCTCTTCTTTTTCTCTCCTCCCTCTCTTACATTTTCCCTTTCTCTCTCTACATCTTTCTCTATCTCCCTTTTCCTCTCTCTCCCTCTCTCACCTATTCTCTCTCTTACCTCTTTTTTCTCTTTCTCTTTCTTCTTCTCCCTCTCTCCTTCTCCCTCCCTACTTCCCTATACCTCACTCTATCTCTCTATCTCTCTCCCTCTCTTCCTCTTTCCCCATCTCTTTCTCTCTCCTTCTCACTCTCTCCCTCTCTCTCCCCCTCCCATGCTCTCTCCTATCCTCTCATACCCTCTCTCTCTCCCCCTCCTTCCCTCTCTAGCTCTTTCTTTGTCTTTCTATCTCTTTTTCTTCTCGCTCTCTCCCACTCTCTCTATCACTTTGCCTCCCTCCCTCCCTCCCTCCCTTCGTCTTTCTATCTCTCCCTTTCTCTCTTAATCTCTCCCCCTCCTCCCTCTATCTCTCTCGTTCTCCCTCTTTTATTCTCTCACTCTCTCTCCTTCTCTTTCCCTTGCTCTATCTCTTTCTCTTGCTCAAATCCCTCTCTCTTTCTCCACCTTCTCTCTTTATCTCTCCCTCTGCTCTCCTTCTCTCTCCATCCTCCTCTCTTTCTTTTTCTCTCCTTGCCTCTCCTACCTTTTCCCTTTCTCTATGTCCCTTTTCCTCTCCCTCCCTCTCTCACATATTCTCTCTCTCTTACCTCTTCTTTTTTTGTTTCTCTCTTCTCTCCTTCTCCCTCTCTCCTTCCCTCTACCTCACTCTATCACTCTCCCTCCCCTCCTCTCTCCCCATCTCTTTCTCTCTCCTTCTCAATCTCTCCCTCTCTCTCCCCCTCTCACACTCTATTTTCCTCTTTCCCCCTCTCTCCCTCTCCCTTTCCCTCTCTCCCTTTCTTTTTCTCTTTACCTCCCTCCATTACCCTTTTTCTCCCCCTCTTATTCTCCCTCTCTCGCTTTCTCACACTCTCTCTCCTCTCTCTATCTATGTCACTCTTTCCCTCTCTTTCCATCTCCCTCACTCTTTCCTCTTTCTCCCTCTCTCCATCTCTCTATCTCTCTATTTCCCTCCCTTGTACATTTTTTTCACCTTACCTCTCTCTTATTCACCCTTTCTCTCCTTCTTTCCCTCTATCCTTCTCTTTCTTACTCTCTTCTATCCTCTCACACCCTCTTTGTCTCCCTCTCTCTCCTCTCTCCTTCTTCTCCCTCCTTCCCTCTCTAGCTCTCTCTTTGTCTCTTTATCTCTCTTTTTCTTCTCTCTCTCCCCCTCTCTCTATCACTCTACCTCCTTCCCTCCCTCCATCCCTCCCCTTTTCTCTCTTTCCCCGTCTTCCTATCTCCCTCCCTCCCTCTGTCTCTCTATCTCCCTTTCTCTCTTAATCTCTCCCTCTCTCTCCCTCTATCCGTCTCCCTCTTCCTCTCTTCTCCTCTCGATCCACTTCCACTCCCTCTCTTTATCTCTCACTCACTCTCTCTCCTCCTCTCTCCCTTGCTCTACCTCTCCCTCTCTTTTCTTACTCCCTCCCTCTCTCTCCCCTTTAGTTATTCTCCCTCTCCTTCTTTCTCTCTCTCCCTCACAATTGCTCTCCTTTTCCCTCTCCCCTCCCCCTCTCTCTCCCTCTCTCTCTCTCTCTCCCTCTCCCTCTCTCTCCCTCATCCCTCTCTCTCCCTCCCTCTCTCTCCCCTCTATCTCTCTCTCTCTTCCCTCTATCCCCCTCTCTCTCCCTCTATCCCTCTCTACCCCTCTATCTCTCCCTCCTTGCTCTCTCTTCCTCTCCCTCACTCTCTCTTTTTTTCTCTCCCTCCCTCTCCTACCCTCTCTCTTTGTCTCTCTCTCTCTCCATCTCCATTTTCCACTCTCTCTCTCTCTTTCCCACTTGCTCTCTCCCCCACCTCTTCTTTTCTTTCTCTCTATCTCCATCGACCTCTCTCCATATCCCTCCCTCCTTCCCTCTCTCTCACGACTCTCTCTTTACATCTCTCCCTCCTTCCTTCCCTCTACCTTACTCCCTCTCTCCATCTTTCTCCCTCCCTCCCTCTCCATCTCCCTCTTCCTCCTTCTCGATATCTCCCTCTCTCCCTATCTCTCTCAAAATCTCTCTTCATCTCTCTCCCTCTCTTTCCCTCTCACTTTGTCTCTCTCCCTTTCTCTACCTCTTTACCTCTCTCCCTTACCATTCTCTCTCTCTCCCTTCTCCCTTTCTTGCTTTCTCCCCCTTTCTCTCTTGCATTTCTCCCTCTCTCTTATACTCTCTCCCTCTCTATCTCTCTCTAACTCTCTCCCTCTCTCCATCTCTCTCTCACGCTTTCCTCTGTCTCTCCCCTTTCTCTCCCTCTCTCTCTCCCTCTCTCCCTTTCTTGCTTTCTTACCCTCTGTCTCTCATATTTCTCTCTCTATCTCTCTAACTCTCTCCCTGTCTCCATCTCTCTCTCTCCCTCCCCCTTTCTCTGTCTCTTTATCTCTCTATTTCTCTCCCTCTCTTCCTTTCTCTCCTTCTCTTTATCACTCTCTCTCCCCTCACTATTTCTCTTTCCTCCTTTCCCTCTCTCCTCTCTCTTGTTATCTCGCTCTCTCTCTCACACCCTCACTTTCTTCGTGACCCTCTCCCTCTCTCCCTCTCTCTTCATCTCTCTATCTCTATTCTTCTCTCCCCCTCTCTTCATTACTCTCTCTCTCCTACCCTTCCTTTCTCTCTCCCTCCCTCCCTCTCCCTCTCCCACTCTCTCTCTCTCTTCCCTCCCTCCTTCTCCCTCTTTCTCCCCTTCTTTCCCTCTCTCTCCTTTTCTATCTCATTCTCTCCCTCCCTCTACCTCTTTTTCCCTCTCCCTCTCTTTCTCTCTCACTCACTCCCTCTCCCTCTCTCTTTCTTACTCTATCTCTCCCTCTCTTTCTCTTGCTCTCTCTCTCTCTCTCACTCACCCTTACATTTGCTCTCCTTCTCCCTCTTTGTCCCTCACACTAACTCTCATTCTCCTTTTCCCTCTCTTCCTCTCCCTCCTCCTCTTTCTCTCTCTTTCACCCTCTCTATCCCTCCCTCATTATCTCTCTTCCTCTTTCTCCCTCTCTCTCTCTCACTCTCCCTCCCTATCTCCCTTCCTCTTGCACTCTCTATCTCTCCCTCTCACTCTCCCTCCCTCCCTCACTCCCTCCATCCCTTTCTCTCTCCTGTCTATCTTTGTACTTCTCTCCCTTTAACTTACTCTTCTTCCTTATCTCTCCTTTTCCCTCTCTCCCCCTTTTTATCCCTTTCTCTCTTTCCCTCTCCCCCTATCTTTATCCCTTTATCCCTCTATCCCCCCTTCTCTCTCCCTCTTTCTCTTTCATTTTCTCTCTCTTCCATCTCTCTATTTTCTCTCGTCCACCTTCTCTTTTCCCTATCTCTCTCTATCTTTCTACCTCTCCCCCTCTCATTCACTCTCTCCCTCCCTCTTTCTCTCTCTTGCTCTCTTTCCTTCTCACTCTCTCTATCTCCATCACTCTTTCCCTCTCTCTTAATCCTTTTCGCTCCTTCCCTCTCCCTTGCTCTCTCCCTCCCTCTCTCTCTCTCCCTCATTTTCTCTCTCTCCCTCCCTCCTTCTCTCTCTCCCTCCTTCCTTCTCTCTTCATCCCTCTCTTTCTCACTTCTAACTCTCCTTCTCTCTTCCCCCCTCTCTCCCTCTATCTCTCCTCTTTCTCTCTTACTTTCTCTCCCTTTCTCCCTCTCTCCCAACCCTTTCCTTCTCTCTCTCTTTCTCTCCCTCCCTTCTCTCCCTCTTCCTCTTTCTATCACTCTCCCTCTCTCTCTCACCCTTTCTCTCTCTGATCTTCCTCTCTATCTTCTTCACTCCCTTTCTTTATCTCCCTCTCTTTCTCTATTTCCCTTTCTATCCCTATCTCTCCATCTCCCTCTCTCCACCTATCCATCTCTCTCCTACTCTTCCCCTCTCCCTCTCCCTCTCATTCCTTCCCTTCCTCTCTCTTTTCACTACTCTCTCTCTCTCTCCCTTCTCTCTTGCTCTCTCACTCGCTCTCCTCCTCTTTTCCCTCTCCCTCACTCTTTTAATCCTTCTCCCATACCCACTCTCTATCTCTCCATCCCTCTTTCCCTCTCCCTCGCTCTCTATCCCCCTCTCTCATCATCTCCCTCTCCCTTTCTTTCTCTTTTCCTCTCCCTCCCTCTCTCCTCCTCTATTTGTCCCCCTCTCTCCCCTTTTCTCCCCCTCTCTCTCCCCCTTTCTCTTTATCTATCTCTCTCCAACTCTGTCCCTCTCTCCCTTTCTATCCCCCTCGTCCCTCACACTTTCTCTTTCCCTATCCTTCTCTCTCATTCTATTTCTCTCTCTCTTACCCTCTCTCCCTTACTCTCTCTTTCTCTCACCCTCTCCCTCTCTCTTTATCTTTCTTTATATACCTTCTTCTCTCCCTCTCTCCCTCCTCTTTCTCTCCCTCTCTTCTATCCTTCTTTCTAGCTCTTTTTCCCTCTCTTCATCTTTCTCTTCCTCTCTCTCTTTCTCTACCTCTCCTAGTCTCTATCTCTCTCTCCTTTTCTCTTTCTTCTTTTACCCTCTCCTCTCTCTCTCTCCCTCTCTCTCCCCCTCTCCCTCCACTCTCTCCACCTCCCTCTCAATCCCTCTCTCTTACTCTCTCCCTCACTCTCATTTATACTCTCTCTCCCCTCTATCCGCCTCTCCCTCCACTCTCTCCACCTCCCTCTCAATCCCTCTCTCATACTCTCTCCCTCACTCTCATTCACACTTTCTCTCCCTCTCATCTCTCTCATACTCTCTCCCTCACTCTCATTCACACTTTCTCTCCTCTCTCTCCGTCTCCCTCCAGTCTCTCAACATCCCTTTCAATCCCTCTCTTATTCTCTCCCTCACTCTCATTCACACTTTCTCTCCCTCTCTCTCTCCCCCTCTCTCATGCCTTTTGCTCTCCTTCTCTCTCTCTCCTTTTCCCTTCTCCTATCTCTCTCTTTCCCTCTCTTTTTCCCTATCTCTCTTTTCCTTTCTCTCCCTCTCTCCCTCTCCCTTCCTTCATCTCTCTCCCTTTTTATTTCTCTCCCTTTATCCCCTTCTCTCTACCTCTCTCCCTTCCTTTCCCTCTCTATCTCCCCCTCTCTCCCACTTACTCCTCTTTCTCTCTCCTGTCCTCCCTTCCTTTCTCTTCTTCTCCCTCTCTCACTCCTTGTCTCTCACTCTCTAACTTTTCCTCTCTCTCCTTTCCTCCCTTCCTCTCTCTCTCTCTTCTCCCTCTCTCACTCCCTATCTCTCACTCTCGAAATAACCTAATCCTTTTTTGCTAAGGCCCGCATAAAAATATGCTATTGACGTAAGTAAAGTTAAAGCAACGGTAGTATTTATATCATTCGTGGGTGCGGCTAACTCCCCATGAGGTAACTCTATGATTTTCCAAGGTAAAAGCGCCCCGACCAAACCTTTCCTCTCCATCTCTCTCCCTCTCCATCCCTCTCCCTCTCTCTCCCTCTCCCTCTCCCTCTCTCCCGCCCTCTCTTTTCCTCTCCCTCCCTCTCTCCTACCCTCTCTCTCCCCTTATATCCTTCTCCCCCTCTCCCTCTCCCTCTCTCACTCTCTCTCTCTCTATTATTCTCTTTCCCTCTCTTCCTTTCCATCTTTCCCTCTCTCCCCTATCTTCCCCACTTTCCCTCTCCCTTCATCTATCTCTCCCCCTCTCCCCCTTCTATCTCTCTACCTCCCTCTCTCTTTTTTTTCCTCTCCCCTCTCCCTCCCTCCCTCCCTCTCTCCCTTTCTCCCCCTTTCTCATTCTCTCTCTTGTTAGTGTAGGTGCTCAAAATCTAACCTTGTTTAGATGGTTTGACTTATTATAATATTACATTCTTTATTTTGTTAGTGAAAGAAGTCTTTCTATTAATTCTTATTGTTTATATTTTGATAGAATTAGATAGAAGTCCATATCATATGCATTGAATTAATGATTGATCAAAAGACGTGAGACAAACCTTAATACACTTAAAATGATATTATTAAATGTCCCAAGTCATAACATTATCAAGAATGGACATTGGCTATATATGATAAGGCTTGTGCTCTAGCTATAAGATAGTAATTGGAGATCTCACACCTATTGACATGGTTATGGCAAAGTAAGCACTTAGGTGATTAATGTTAAAGAATATATCACTTGGTCGTGACTTGCCATGAGAACCCATTTGGTTTAGTCTATAGGAATTTCATACGAGATGGGTTACAACTAATCCTTTGACTTAAAGTCATCATGATTATCTTAGAAGAGGATTTATGCACTTTGACACTCATTTAGATGGGCTTAATTAAGAGCTACATATGGGCGATTCATTAGGTGCACCAAGAATCTAATAGAGATAGGTGGATGACTAAGATAGGACATGTTATTCCTTATATGCTAGAGTTATTACATTACACTTCGATGAATGTCCGCTCAAAGAATCTATAACCATAGTGGGAGTATATCAATGAGCATAGTTGGTTTACTCTAGAGCTAAGAAATTTAAAAGCGAACTTGTGTGATCCTAACCGAACAAACTATAAATCAAGTTTGAGATCAAACTATGATAAATTGACATGAGGATTGAATTGTATAATAACCATGCTCATGAAAGGTAATTGCAGATTAATTAATCATCCTAGAAAATTAGGTAGTCATGGCCTTACTAATGGCCAATCTTGATTTATGTATCAAGAGATAAAAGAGGTGTCTTTTCTTCTTGATACATTGCTAACATATCCGGGAGCATATCAAGTCACACATATAGGTTTAAGCATTCACACAATGAAAGAGAAGCAAAGATTTTGGAAAACGTTTCCCATTTTGAAAAAGGTTTTTAAAAATGAAAAGTTTCTTGTTTGGAAAAGGTTTCCTATTTTGGAATGTTTTTTGTTTTAGAAAAAGTTTCCTAAAATGGATAGTCTAAAAAGTTTTGGAAATTATTTCCTAATGTGGTCTTCCTAAAAATATATGACCCATAGTCTAAATTAAATGGTAATTCATTAGGCCAAAAAGTTTAGGCCAATAGGCTTCATTTAAAAGCTTGTAAGATATTTTGACGGGAGGATAAACTTGAGTCCCGTTGGATAATGCCCAATGTTTATAAGGATAAGATCAAACAAGCCCATGTATATTATACATTCTTGTCCTTGGAGGACAAGGATGTCACCCCCTCATATAAATAAAGGGAGAGAGGTGGCAAAGGAGGGTTAAGAGAGACACACACATGAAAAATGAAAAGAAAAAGAAAGAAAAAGTTTTTCTCATCCTAAAAGCACGAGTTGTCGTATCCCTCCTTAAAAGCTCGAGTTGCCACAAAAACCATAATTGATTTCTTTAGAAAGCAAATCAACTATACAAAAGATTAGAGCTAACACCTTATGATTTCTATAGGCTTTCTTTGTGGGTGTTTAAGCTACATGAATTATTAAAAGAGGTTACATACTTAGATGGATTTTTCTATAAAGGTTAAATCTACACTAGAAAAGGTAATTTTTACTCATGCTTTGAATTCAAGTATGTATGATTAGTTGATTCATTGGCTAGATCTTGGGAGACTTAGATGATGGAA
The DNA here is from genome assembly GCA_963924115.1 of Dovyalis caffra. Classification (NCBI taxonomy): domain Eukaryota; kingdom Viridiplantae; phylum Streptophyta; class Magnoliopsida; order Malpighiales; family Salicaceae; genus Dovyalis; species Dovyalis caffra. The sequence continues at coordinate 41,342 of CAWUPB010000503.1, read as the reverse complement.
ATTTTTTTTATTTCATACCTCTATAAGGTGTATGATCCTTTATATCTCTCTCTCACTCTCTCCCTCCTTCCCTCCCTCTCTCCTCTCTCCCTCTCCCTACCTCTCCCTCTCCCTCTCCCTCTCATCTTACCTCTCTGCCTCTCCTTCTTTCTCTTCTTTTCCCTCTCTCCCACTCTCTCATTATCTCCCTATCTCTTCTCCCTCTCCCTCTCTCATCTCTCTCCCTATCCATCTCTCTCTCCTAAACACTCGCTCTCAATCTCCCTCTCTCTCCCTCTCTTTCTCTCCCTCTAACTCTTCACCTTTATCGCTCCATCTCCCTTTCTTTCCCTTTTTCTCCCTCCCTCCCTCTGTCTCCTCTTCTCTCACTCCTCTCTCTCTCCCTTCCTCCCTCTCCCTTTCTCTCCCTCTCTATGTCTCTCTCCCTCTCGCTCTTTCTTCCTCTTCTCGCTTCCTCTCTTTCCCCTTCTCTTTCTCCCTCTCCTCCTCTCTCCCTCTCCTTTTTCTCCCTCTTCTTTTCTCTCACCCCGTCTCTCTTGCTCTCTCCCACCTATCCTCTCTATCCCTCTACCTCTCTCCCACCCTCTCTCTCCCTCTCCCTCTCCCTTTCTCCCTCTTACTCACCCTCTCTCTCTCCCTCTCCTTCTCTCACCCCCTCTCTCTCCTCTCTAACTCCCTTCCTCCTCTCTCCTTCTCTCTTGCACTATCTCTCTCTCTCCTTTTCTTCTTCCCTCTCTTTCCCTCTCTCTCGTCCTCTACCTCCTTCTCTCCCCCTCTCACTCTCTCCCTCCCTCTCTCCCTCCTCTCACTCTCTCCCTTTCCCTCTCCCCCTTACACTACATCTCTCATTTATTTCTCTCATTACTTTTCTCCTTCACTCTTTCCTTATCTCTCTCACACCCTTTCCACTTTCCTCTCTCTTGCTCTCTCCCCTTATTCTCTCCCCCTCCCTCCATCTCCTTCTTTCCCTCTCTATCACCATCTCTCTCCTCCTCTCTTTCACCCTCTCCCCCTCTCCATATCTCTCTCTATCGCTCCTTCTCTCTCCCTATCTCTCCCTCTCCCTTCTCTCCCTTGTTGTCTATCCATCTCTCTCTTTCGCCCTACAACTCTCTCCTATCTCTTTCTCTCTCTCTTCCCCTCCCTCCCTCTAGCTCTTTCTTATTAACTTTCTCTCTCTTTCTCTCTCTCCTCTCTCATCTCTCATCTCCATTTCCCCTCTCTATCTCTCTATTTCCCCTTTTTCCCCTCTCATCTCTCTATTTCCCCTTTTCCCTCTCTATCTTTTTATCCCTATCTCTCCTTCTCTCTCTCTTACTCTCTCCCCCTCTCTCTTTCCCCCACACTCCTCTCTCTCTTGCTTGATTTCTCCTTCTTTTTATGTCTCTTTTTGTCTCTCGCTCTCTCTCTCTCTCTCTCCCCATCTTTTTGCCTTTTTCTCCCCCTCTTTCTGCCCCTTTCTCCCACTCTCTATCTCTCTCCCTAATTGTCTCTCCCTCTCACTCGCTCTCCCTCTTTCTCCATATCTCACCCCCTCTCTCTCTCACTCTCTCTCACTCCCAATCTACCTCTCCCTCGTCTTGCTCTCTTTTCCTCTCTTTCCCTCCCTTTCCCTTCTTCCCTCCCTCCCTCTCCCTTCTCACTCCCTCCCTCTCCCTCTATCTCACCCTCCCTCTATTTCTCCCTCTATCCACTATCTCTCTCCCTCTCTATCTCTCTCTTATATCTCTCTCCACTCTATCTCCCTCCCTCATTTTCCCTTTTTATCTTCCTCTCTCTATCCCCCTTCCTCTCTTCCTTACCCTCCTTACCTCTCTCTCTCCCGCTCTCTTCCTTACCCTCCTATCTCTTTCTCTCCCACTCTTTCTCATTCTCCCACTCTCTCTCCCACCCCTCTCTTTCCCTTGCTCTTACATCATCCTCTCTCTCTCCCCCTCACTCTCTCTCCCTCACTTTCTCTTTATCTCTATCCATTTCTCCCTCTCTCCTTCTCCTGACTTTTCATTCCTTTCTCTCTCTCTCCCTCTCCCTCTCTCTATGTCTCTCCCTATTTCTCTCTCCCAACCAATCTTTCCCTTTCTCTCTCTCTCTCTTTCCCTTTCCCACTCTTTCTCCCTCTCCCACTCTCTCTCCCTCTATCCCTCTCACTTCTCTTTCACTCACCCTGACTCTCTCCCTCCCTCCCTCCCTGTCTCTCTTTTCCTTACATCTTCTATCTCTCTATCTTTCTCCTCATATATCTCCCTCATCTTTCTCTTACCCTCTCTTTCCCTCTACCTCTCCTCCCCTCTTCCTCTCTCTACCTCTCCTCTCCTCTCTTCCTCTCTCTCCCTCCCTCTCTACCTCTCCTTCCCTCTTTCTCTCCTACCCTCCCTCATCCCTCTCACACTCTCTCTCACCCTCTCTCACTCTCTCCCTCTCTTACCCTCTCTCCTTCTCTCACTCTCTCCCTTCTCCCACTCTATCCCTCCTTTACACTCTCTCTCCCCCTCTCTCCTTTTCCCACTCTCCCTCCTTCTCTCTATCACCCCTCTCTCTCTCTCACTCTCACTCTTTCCCCCTATTTCTTCCACTCTCTCTCCCTCCCTCTCTCAATCACCCTCTCTCTCACTCTCACTCTTTCACCCTCTTTTTCCATTCTCTCTCCCTCTTTCCTTCTCTCGATCTCATTCCCACTCAATCTCCCCCTCTCTACCTCTATTTCTCCCTCATCTCACACTCTTTCTCTCTCCTCCCTCTCTATCCCTCTCCCTCTTTCTATTTCTTTCCTTTCTCTCCCTCTCTCTCACCATCTCTCTTCCCCTCTCTCACTCTTCTTCTCTCCCCCAGTCTCTCTGCCTCTCTCACTCTTCTTCTCTCCCTCAGTCTCTCTCCCTCTCTTTATCTCTTTCTCTCTCCTCTCCTCTCCTCTTTCCCTCTCCCTCTCTCTTTATCTCCCTCTATCTCTCACACTCTCTTACTCTCTTTTATGTCCCTTCTCTCTCTTCCTCTCTTTCCCTCACTTCCTCTCTCCTTCATTAGAAATAGAGGGATTAATGGGGAGAGAGAAGAAGAGGTATGCGAGACGACAGAGAGAAAGAAGGGGGAGAGAGGTAGAGAGAGGGAGATAGGTAGAAAGACTAAGGAAGAGAGGGAGAGGAGAGAGAGAAAGATAGAGGGCAAGAGAGATAAAGGGGGAAGGATGGTGAGGGAGAGCAAGAGGGAGGGAGGGAGGGAGATAAGTAGGGAAAGGGGAGGAGATAAGAGAGAGAAGGAGGGAGACAAGTAGAGAGAAGGAGAGATAGATGAGCGAAGGAGAGAGAGAGGGAGAGGGAGAGGGAGAGGAGAGAGAAAAGAGGGGGAGAGAGATATTAGGAGAGAGGAAGAGAGAGGGAGAGAGACTAAAAGATAGAGAGAGGGTGAGGGAAAGGGAGACATGGAGAGAAATAGAGAGCACGAGGGAGAGATAGGGAAAAAGTGATGGAGAGAGAAAGGAGAGAGGGATAGAAAGAGAAATAAAAGAGGGAGGAAAGGAGGAGAGAGGGAGGAGAGAGAAGAAAGAGGGATTATGGAGAGAGAATGGGTGAGAGAGGGAGAGGAGAGAGAGAGAGAGGGAGGGAGAGAAAGGGAAAGGGAGAGAGAGGGAGAGAGGGAGAGATGGAGGGAGGGAGAGAAAGAGAGAAAGGGGAAGAAAAGGCGAGGTAGAGTAAAGAAAGGAGAGAGGGAGGGACGAGATAGAGGAAGAAAGAGGTAGTAAGAGAGAATGAGAGAGAGAGAGAGAGTGAGAGGGAGAGAGAGAGAGAGAGAAAGGGAGAGAGGAGAGAGGAAGAGGGAGGGAGAGAGGGGAGAGAGAGAGTTAGTGAGGGATAAAGCAAGAGAGCAAGAGAGAGGGAGAGATAAAGAGGGAAAGGGAGAGGAATGGAGAGGGAGAGAAAGAAGGATTGAGAGTGAGAGAGTGAGAGAGGTATAATGAGAGAGGTAGATAAGGAGAGAGTAGGAAAAGGATAAAGAGGGAGAGAGAGAGAGAATGGAAGAGAGTGAGAGAGGGAGAGAGAGTGAGAGAGTAGAGATATGGGGAGAGAGGGAGGGAGAAAGGGTAAGAGAGTTAGAAAGAAGGAGATAAAGAGAGGGAGAGAGAGGGAGAGAGAGGGAGTGAGAGATGGAGAGATAGGGGAAAGGAGGAAAGGGAGAAAGTGGGAGAGAGTTAGATAGAAGGAGATAAAGAAAGGGAAGAGAGGGAGAGAGAGGTAGAGAGGGGAGAGGAAGAGAGGTAGAGAGGAGGAGAGAGATAGAAAGAGAGAGAAAGAGGGAGAGATAGCGAGAGGAACAGAGAAAGAGAGGGATGAGAGGGAGGGAGGGAAAGTGAGAGGGTGAGGAGAGAGGGAGAGGGGAGAGAGGGATAGAGAAATGGAGAAAGAGAGACAAATGAAAGGAGAGGAATAGAGAGAAATGGTGGGAGAGGGAGGGAGAGAGAGAAAGAGAAGAAAAGAGATAGATTGAGAGAGAGTGAAAGAGAAAGAGCTAGAGAAAGAGAGAGCAAGGAGGAAGAGAGGAGAGAAAGAGAGAGAGAGAGAGAGAGAGAGAAGGAGAGAGGAAGAGAGAGAGAGAGAGAGATGGAGGGGGATAGATATGGAGAGAGGGACAATGAGAAGGAGAGAGATAGCAAGAGTGATGTAAAGAGAGGGGAAGTGGAGAAAGAGAGGGGAAGAGGTTAAGGGAGAGTTAGAGAGGGAGGGAGAAAGAGAGGGAGAGAGGACAAATTAGAGGGGGAGAGAGGGGAGAAAAGGGGAGAGATAAAGAGGGAAAAAGAGCTAGAGTCGGATAGAGAGAAGGAGAGAAAAGGAGAAAAAAGAGGGAGTGGCAGATAGAAGTAGAGGGAGAGAGAGGGAGGGAGAGTGAGAGACAAAAAGATGGAGGGAGAGGGAGAAGGAGAAACGAAGAGAGAGGAAAGAGAGAGAAGGAGATAAGAGGGAGAGAAAGAGCTAGAGGGAGAGGGAGAGAGGGAGAGGGAGATAGAAAAAGAGAGAGCGAGAGAGGGAGAGGGAGAAGGAGAGGGAAGGGCGAGAGAGAGGGAGATGTAGAGGGTGAGAGGGATAAAGGGAGAGAGATAGAGAGAGAATAAGAGAGAGAGGGAGAAGGAGAAAGAGGGATTGGGATAGCAAGAGAGTGAGACGAGAGAGAGAGTAAGGAGATAAAGAGAGAGAGAGGGAGAGAAGGTAAGTGAGAGAGCTAAAGTGAGGGGGAGAGAGAGGAAGAAGAGAGAGAGAGAGAAAGAAAGGGAGAGCAAGTGAGAGTGAGAGAGAGAGAGAGAGAGAGAGGTAGTGAAGCAGATCAGGAGGGAGGGAATGAGGGGAGAGAGCAAGAGAGAAGGGGAGATAGAGAGGAAGAGTGAGAGGGGAGAGAGAACAAGAGGGAAGGGGAGATAGAGAGGAAGAGTGAGAGGGGAGAGAGAGCTATATGGAGGGGGAGAGAGAGGAAAAATGATAAAGAGTCCCCTCTCTCTCCCTCTCTCTCTCCCTCCTTCTTATCTCTCCTTTCTCCCTACTCTCCCAATCTGTCCCTCTCCCTTCCTCACTATCTCTTCCTCTTTCTATCTCTCTCCCTTCCTCCCTCTCTCTCCCCCATTCTATTCCTTTGTCCCTCTCCCTCTCTCTTTCTCTATCTCCCTCCCTCCCTCCCGGCCTCTCCTTCTCCCTCTCTCTCCATCCCATTTTCCCTCCTCTCTCTTTCGTTTCCCTCGATCCCTCTCCCTATCTCTCTCTCCTTCAATCTCTCTCCCTTTCTCCCCTTCTCTCACTCTTCTCCTTCCCTCTATCTTCCTTCTCGTTCCTTCTTTCTCCCTCTCTCCCTTCCTCCTTGCTCCTCTCTCTCTCCTCTTCTCTCTCCTCTCTCCTTTTATCACACTATATCACTCCTCTCTCTCCTTATCTTCCCCTCTTTCGCTCTCCATCACACTCTCCCTCTCTCTATATGTTTCTCTCTCTCATTCTTTCCCTCTCCCTCCCTTTTCCTTTCTCTCTCCCTTCCCTTTCTCCCCCTCTTCCTCTCCCTCTCCCTCCCTCTCCCTCCCTCCCTCTCCCTCCCTTTCCCTCTCTCTTCTACTCTCCCTCTCCCCCTTCCCCTCTCACTTTCTTTCCTTTCTTTCTCCCTCTATCTTTGTCCGTCTCTCCCACTCTACCTCTCTCCTATCTCTCTATTTCTCCATCTCTCCCTCTCTATCTCTCTCTCCCTCTCACTATCTTTCCCTTTCCCTCTCCCTGTCCCTTCCCCTCATGCTCTCTCTTTATCTCCCTCTCACCCTCTCTAACATTCTCTCCCTCTCTCTCTCCCTCTCTCCTTCTCTCTTTTGCCCTCCCTCCCATTCTATCTCTCCCTATGTCCCTTCCTTCCTCTCTCCCATCTCTCCTTCTCCCTCTTTCTCCCCTTCTTCCTCTCCCTCTCTATCTCTCCCACTCTTCCTCTCTCTTTTTCTCCCTCCTTTCATCCACCGCCTCCCTCGGTCTCCCTCTTTCCCTCTCTTCATCCACTCCCTCTCTCAATCTCCCTCTTTCCCTTCCTATACTTTTCTCTACCTCCCTCTCCCTCTCTCTTTCTATCTCTGTCCCTTTCTCTCTCTCTATCTCCATATCCCCTCTCTCTATCTCTCCCCTACTCTCCATCTCTCCTTCTCTCCCACTCTCACTCCCATCTCTCTTTATCTTTCCTTCTCTATCCCTCCTTTTGCCTATAGCTTTTCCTCCCTCTTCCTTTCTCTCTTACCTTATCCCTCCTTTCTCTATCCCTTTTCATCTCCCTTTGCTTTTCTTTCCCTTCCTACCTTTTCCCCCTCTCCCTCTCCCTCACTCTCCTTTTTCTCTCTCTCTCTCTCTTCCTCTTCCTCACTCCCCTCTCCTTCTCCCTACTCTCCTTATATCTCTCTCTCTCTCTTTCCTCTTCCTCACTCCCTCTCCTTCATCTCTAAATCTCTCCCTCTGCCCTTCCCTCTCTCAGCAATCTCCCTCTCTCTCAGTTTCCCTCTCTCTTTCTCTCCTTCCTCTCTATCCTTAATGCTCTCCCTCGCACTTCTTTTCTCTCTCTCCCTCTCCCTTTCTCACTACCTCTCCCTCTCTCTATCTCCTACATCTCTCTCTCCCTCTACCTCTACCTCTCCCTCTCTCCCTCTCCCTTTCTCTTTTCTCACTCTCCCTCTCCCTCATTCATCTCTACCTCTCTCTCTCCAAATATCTCTTAATCTCTCTATTCCTCTTCCTCTCTCCCTCTCTCCCCCTTTCCTCTCTCTCTCTCTCTCCCTTTCTATCTCTCTCTCTCTCTTTCTCTTTATCACTCTCCCCTTTTCTCGCTCTTTACCCCTCTCCCTCACTCCAACTCTCCCTCTCCCCCTTCCTCTCTCTCCTTCTCTCTTTCTCTCCCTCTCTGTCTCTCTCTCTCCCTTTCCCTACCTCTCCCTTTTCCCCCTCTCCTACTCTCCCTCTTTTTCTCTCTTGCTCTCTCTTGCCCCTTTTCATTATCTTATTATCCCTCTCTCACTCCTTCCTCCTCCATCTCCCTCCATCTCTCTTTCTCTTTAACTCTCTCCCCATCTCTCTCCCTCTCTCCCCCTCTCCCTCTCTCCCTCTCCCTTGCTCCCCTCTCCTTCTTCCTCACTCCCCTCCCTCTCTCATCCCCCTCTCTCTCTAAACCTTTCCCTATATCTCCATCTCTCCCCTCTTACTCTCTCATCCCCCTCTCCCTCCCTCTCTCTCCCTCTCCCTCTCCCTTCCTTTCTCTCTCTATCACTCTTACTCTCTCACATCCTTTCCCTCCCACCTTCTTCCTACTAGTCTCCCTCCCACTTCCTTTCTCTCTCCCTATCTCTCTCTCTCCCCCTTCCTCTCTCACTCCTTGTCCCTTCCTCTCCACCTCCCTCCATCTTCCTCTCCCTTTACCTCTCCCTTTATCTCCCTCTCCCTCTCTATCCTTCTCCCTCTCTCCCTCCCTCTCCCTTTCCCTTACTCCCTCTCCTACTCTCCCTCTTTCTCTCTTGCTCTCTCTTGGCCCTTTTCATTCCCTTATTATCCCTCTCTCACTCCTTCCTACTTCATCTCCCTCCATCTCTCTTTCTCTTTAACTCTCTCCCCATCTCTCTCCTTCTTCCTCACCCCTCCCTCTCTCATCCCTCCTTCTCTTTCCTCTCCTTCTCTTTCCCTCTCCCTCTCTCCCTCTCCCTTGATCCGCTCTCTTTCTTCCTCACCCCCTCCCTCTCTCATCCCCCTCTCTCTAAACCTTTCCCTATATCTCCATCTCTCCCCTCTTACTCTCTTATCCCCCTCTCCCCTCCCTCTCCCTTCCTTTCTCTCTCTATCCCTCTCACTCTCTCGCATCCTTTCCCTCCCACCTTCTTCCTACTACTCTCCCTCCCACTTCCTTCCTCTCTCCCTATCTCTCTCTCTCCCCTTCCTCTCTCACTCCCTCTCCCTTCCTCTCCATCTTTCTCCCTTTGCCTCTCCCTTTATCTCCCTCTCCCTCTCTATCCTTCTCCCGCTCTCCCTCTCTCTCCCTTTCCCTTACTCCCTCTCTCTCCCTTTCCCTTACTCCCTCTCTTTTTCTTTCCAAACATCTCCCTATCTCTCATTTCCTTTTCCTTTCTCTCTCCCTCTCTTTTTATCCCTCTCTTTCTCTCTTGTCTTTTTTTATCCCTCTTTTCTTCTCTCTCCCATCTCCCTCTCTCTAACTCTCCCTCACCTCTCCTCCTCTCTCTCTTTTTCTCTTTTCTCTCCCTCTCTCTCCCTCTTTCTCTCCTACTCGCCTCTCCTTCTTCCCTCTCCCTCTTTCTTCCTCTTTATGTCCCTCTCTCACTCCTTCCTTCTCTATCTCCCTTCCCTCTCCCTCATCCTCTCTCCTCTCTATTTCTCTCTCCCTCTTTCTATCACTCTCTCTTCCTCCCTTTCTCATGCTCTCTCCCTCTCCCTCTCTCCCTCCTTCATTTACCTTCCTATCTCTCTTTGACTCTTCCCATCTTTCTCTCCCTTTCTCTCTCCCTCCCTATCTACCTCCCTCTCCCTCCCTATCTACCTCCCTCTCCCTCCCTTTCTCCCTCTCGTCTACCTATTTCTCTCCACCTCCATCTCTTTTTTATCTTTCTCTCATAATCTCCCCTGCTCTTGGTCCCCCTCTCTCTCCCTTACCCTCCCTCTTCTACTCTCTCTCCCCCTCTCCCCCTCTCCCTCTCCCTCTCACCCTCCCACTCTCTCTATCTCTCCCTTACCTTCTCTCTCCCTCCCTTTTTCTTATGCTCTCTCCTTCTCTGTCTCCCTCTCTTTCCTTCTCTTCTTATCTCTCCCTATCTCCCCCTCTCCTTTCCCCTTCTCTCTTTCTCTCCCACTCTCTCTCAGTCTCTCCCTCCCTCTCTTTCCTTCTCTAACTCATCTACTCTCTCCCTCTCTCCCCTTCTCTTTATCTTTTCCTCTCACCTTATCTCTCTCCCTCCCTCTCTCCCTCTCTCTCTTTCTCTCCTTCCCTCTCTTTTTCTCCTTTTTTCCCTATCTCCCTCCCTATCCCTCTACCCTCTTCTCTCTCTACTCCCTCTCTCCCCCTCCCTCTCTCTCTCTTCCTTTCTTTCCCTCTCTCCCTCTCTCTCTTTTCCTATCCTATCTATCCCTCTCTTTCTCTCCATCTCACTTTCTCTCTCCCTCTCTTTATCTCTCCTTTATTTCTTTCTCCTTATCCCTCTCCCTCTCTCTCTCTTTCCTTCTCCCCTTTCTTTCTCCCTCTCTGTCCCTCCCTCTTTCTCTCCCTCTCCCTCTGCCTCTCTCCCTCTTTCTCTCCTTGTTCCTTGCTCTCCCTCTCTCTTATGCTCTTTCTCGTTCTCTTTCACTCCCTCTCCCTCCCTCTACCTCTCCCTCCTCCCTCTCTCTCTCTCTCTCCTTTTCTCTTTCTTGTTCTTGCTCACTCACTCTCTCCCTCCCCCTCTCTCCTTCTCTCACCCTCTCTCCATCTCTTTCTCTCTCTCGACCCCTCTCTCCCTTCTATCTCTCTCCATCTCTCCTCCTTTACCTCTGTCTTTCTTTTATTCCCTCTCTATTTTTATCTCTCTCTCCCCCTCTCTATCACTCTTACTCCCTCCCTCCCTCCCTCCCTCTCCCTCTCTCTCTCTTTTCCTTCTCTTTCCCTCACTCTATCCCCCTCTCTATCTCTCTCTCTAAATTTCTCTCCCTTTATCCTTTGCTTCTCTATCTCTTTCTCCCCTTCTCTCCATCTCTCTATCTCCCTCCCTTTTTCAATCCTTCTATCTTTCCCTCTCTCTCGCTCTTTTTCTCTCTTTTTCCCTATTTCCTTCTCCCCTTCTCCCTCTATGTCTCTCTCTTCCTTCTTCCTTTCTCTTTCTCTGCCTCCTCTCTCTTTCTCTCCTTTTATCTTTTTCCCTCTCTCTCTCTCACTTTCTCCTCCTTTTTTCTCTCCCTCTCCCTCTCTTACCCCCTTTCTCCCTCTCCCTCTCTCTCCCCCTCTTTATCTCTCTTTCTCTTTCTCTCCCCCTCTACATCTCCCTCCCTCTATCTTTCTGTCTTCCCATTCCCTCTCCTCTCTCTCCCCTCATCATCTTTATCCCTCTCTCTCATTCTCCCCTATCTTTTTATCCCTTTCTCACCCTTTCTTTCTTTCTCCCTCTCTCCCTCTATCTCTCCCTCTCTTTCCCCATTTCCTTTCCCTTCTCCCTCTCTCTCACTCTCTCTATTTCTCTCCCTCATTTTCCCTTCTCCCTCTCTCTCACTCTCTCTATTTCTCTCCCTCATTTTCCTTTCCCTCTCCCTCTCTCTCTCTCCTCTACCTTTTTCCCTCTCCCTCTACCTTTTCCCTCCCCCTCTCTATCTCTCTCCCTCTCTTTCTTCCTCTATCTCCCTCCCCCTCTCCTTATTTATCTCTCTTTCTCATTTTCTTTCTCTTCCTCTCTCTCTCTTGCTCTTCCTCTCTCCTCCTCTCTCTCAAAATCTATGCCTCCTTATCTCTCCCCTCTTCCCCTCTCTCTTTCTCCCTCTCTCTCCCACTCTCTCTCCCTCCCTATTTTTATTCTCTCTTTTGCCCTCTCTATTTCTCTCCATCTCTCGCTCTTCCAATCTCTCCCTTATCTATCCCACTCCCCCTCTCTCCTTCCTCTCTCTCTCCCACTCTCTCCTAATCTCTTTCTCACTTTCCCCTCCACTCTTCTCTTCTCTCCCTCTCTTCCTCTCTCTCTCCCTCTTGTTTTCTCTCTCTCTCTCTCCCCCTCTTATCTCTCTCCCTCTCCCTTTCTCTTCCCTCTCTCCCTTTTTCTCTCCCTCTCTCCCTCTCTCTCCTCTCTCTCTTTCTCCCTTTCTCTCCCTCCCTTTTCGTTGTTATTAGTGCATGCCCTAGAAGCCAATCATATTTTGAATGTACTAGCATACACTTATCGTATATATATATATATATATATATAAGGCATTCCATTTATTACACTTATTTATTCCTGCATTTTATTCAATGAACATGCTAAAGTCCTAAGAATATTATTATTCTTAAATTTGTAAAATATAACCAGCACATATTATTTATTTATATAAATGTAACTATGAGATAGAAATCCTAGTAATTGTGAAGATAGAAACCCTAGTCGGCTTGACTAGAAGAGTGATCCATCCTTTAAACACAATAAATCATAGCTAGCACTTCGACTTGAGGTGACTCTCTATTCTAGAATTCTTTTGGTGTTTGAGATATTCATATGGATATTGATAATGGTGTAGTTCATATATCTATGCTTATGATTTAGGCATCCCTCATGAAAGAGATGTGATTTGCATTACAAGAGAAATGCAGTTCATATATTTGTGCTCGTGATTTAGGTATCCCTCACATGAGATATGTGATCTTGCTACAAGAGGTAATAATCCTATCCTTTGACTTTTTCATTTTCATATGGATCTTATGGTGTTTCAAAGTAAGATTTTTATATATGATATTATTTTTGCTACATCAATTCCTATTTATGTTGCTTCAAATCCCTACATCCCTCTACTTCTCTCTCCCTCTCTCCCCCTCCATTTCCCTCATCTTCGCTCACCCTTTCTCTCTCTATCTCTCTCACTCCCCCTCTCACACTCTATCTTTCTCTCCTTCTTTATGTATCCCCCCTCTTCACTCTCTCCTCTCCCTTTGTTTTCCTCTATCCCTCTTTCTCTCCCCATATCTCTCTCACTCTCTCTCCCAACCCCCTCTCTCTCCCCTTATCTCTCTCCCTCCTTCTATCCCTCTCACTCCCTTCCTTTCCCTCTCTCCCTCTCCCTCTCCCTCTCCTTCTCTTTATCTCTCTCTCTCCTTCTTTCTCCCTCTCTCCCTATCTCTCTCCTTTTCTCTCTCTCCCTCTCTCTCCCTCTCTCCCTCCTTCACTTTCCTCCCTCTTGCTCTTACTCCATCTCCCCCTTTTCTCTCTCTCCCTCTCTCTCTTTCTCTCTTCCTCTCTCTTTTTAGCTCTCTCTCCCTCTTTCCCTATTTCTTTATCCTTTTCTCTCTCCCTCTCCCTATCTCCCTCCCTCCCTTTCTTTTTCTCTCTCTCCCACATTATCTCTCTCTCCCTCTCTTTCTCTCCCTCTCTCCCTTTCTCCCTCGTTCACTTTCTCTCCCTCTCTCTCACTCTCAGCTCTCTCTCTCCTTCCTCACTCCCTATCTCTCCCTCTTTCTTTTTAGCTCTCTTACCCTCTCCCTCTTTTTCTCTCTCTTTCCTTCCTCTCCCTTTGTCCGCCACTTTATCTCTCTCCTACTCTCTCTCCCTCACCCTTTCTTTACCACTCCCTCTCTCTCTTACTCTCTCTCCCTCACCCTGTCTTTATGACTATATCACTCTCCCTCTCTCCCCTACTCTCTCGCCCTCACCCTCTCTTTATTGTACTCTCTCCCTTTCTTTCTCTCTTTCCCTCTCTCCTTCTCCCTCTCTCTCCCTCCCTTTCCCTCTCTCCCTCTCTCTCCTCTCTATCTCCCCCTCTCTCCTTCTTCCTCTCGTCTCTCCTCCCTTTCCCTCTCTCCCTCTCTCTCTCCTCTCTATTCCCCCAATCTCTCCCTCCCTCTCTCTCTCCTCTTTTCTCTCTTCCCCTCCTCTCTCTCCCTCTCCACCCCTTTTTTCTCTCCCTCTCACTCTCTCTCTTCCTCTCTTGAATGATAACTCATCCTATGGAAGTGTATAATAAAACATAAATTTTTCTCTATCTACCCAAGATCAAGCCATTGAATCAACTAATCATACATACATGAATTAAAAGCATAAAAACAAGATTACCTCTTGTAGCATAGATTTAGCTTTTTATGACAATCGAGGCTTTTAAGGACAAATACGGCAACTTAGTCCTTTTAGGGAGGGAAACATTTTCCCACTTTTCTATCTTACTTACCATGTATGTTTTTCTCCTCCTTGTTGCCTCCCTTCCCTTTATTTATATAGGGGGTGGCATCTTTGTCCTCCATGGGCAAAGACTTGTAACATGAGTGGGCTTATTTGATCTTACCATTATAAACCACGAGCAATATCCAAAACGACTCAAGTTTATCCTCCCACTAAAATATATCGAAGGCTTTTAAATTAAGCCTATTGACTCAATTAATTTAGACTATTCAAATAAATTAGGTTAGATATTTTTTAGAAAGCCCACATTAGGAAACAATTTCAAAAATACCTTTAAACCTTTAGGAAACTAATTTTGTTTTTAGGTAACTTACTTCCAAATTTGGAACTAACTTTTAAATTAGGAAATTGGTTTCTAAAATAAAAAACTTTTTATTTTAGGAAACTTTCAAAGCTGAAACATCTTCTAAAATCTTTGTTTCTCTTTTCTTACATGAATATTTAAACTCATACATATAACTTAATAGACTCCTAGATATGGTGGCAATGTATCAAGAATAAAAGACACCTCTTTTGTCTCTTGATACATAAATCAAGATTGGACTCTAGTAAGGCGGTATGACTACCTAATTCTCTAAAAGGATTAATTAATCTATAATTACCTTTCATGAGCATGGTTACCATATAATCCTCATATGAATTTATCATAGTGTAATCTCAAACTTTTTTTATAGTCCGTTTGATTATGATCACACAAGTTTACTTTGATCCCTAAATGCCTTAGCTCTAGAGTAAACCAACTATGCTCTATTGGTATACTCCCATTATGGCCACATATTCCTTCTCTCCCTCTCTCTCTCTCTCTCTCTCTCTCTCTATTTATATCTCCCTATCTCTAACTCTCTCTCTTTTCATCTATATATATATATATATATCCCTCTCTCTTGATTTTCCTCCTCCCCTTCTCTCCCACCCTTTCTCCCTTTCCTTCTCTCTCCCACCCTCTCTCTCTATATCTCTTCCCTATTCTCTCCTCTTCCCTCTCTCTTTCTCCTTCTTTCTCTCCCTCTCCCTCTATTTCCCTCCCTCTCTATCCCTCCTTCTATCTTTCTCCCTCTCTCCCTCACACTCTCCCTCTCCCTCTTTCTCGTTTTCTCCCTCTCTCCCTCACTTACCCTTCCACTCTCTATCTCTCTCCGTCTCCCCCTCTCCCTCTCCCTCGCCCTCTGTTTCTATCTCCCTCACTTACCCTTCCACTCTCTATCTCTCTCCATCTCCCCCTCTCCCTCTCCCTCACCCTCTATTTCTATCTCCCTCTTTCTCTCTCACTCTCTCTATATATATCTCCCCTCTCTCTTTCTTTTCCTCTCCCTCCCTCTCTCACCCTTTCTCCCTCTCTTTCTCTCTCCCTCCCTCATCTTTAACTCTATCTTTATCTCCCTAACTCTCGCCCGCTTACTCCTTCCATATCTCTATCTCTCTCTATTTCTCTCCTTTTATTTCTCTCCCTCTTCCCCTCCTTATTTTTCTCTTCCTCTCTCCCTTTCTCTCTCTATTCTCTCCCTCATTCTCTCCCTCTCTCTCCCTCTTTCTCTCCCATCTTTCTCCTAATCTCTTCCTCACTCTCTTGCTCTCCCTCTCCCCCTCTCTATATCTCTCTCCCTCTTCCTCCCTCACTCTTTCTCCTTTTTACTTCCTCTCACTCTCTCTCCCTCTTTCTTTCTCTCCATCTTTGTTTTCCTCCTTCCTCTTTCTATCTTTTCCTTTCTCCCTCCATCCTTTCTCCCCCTCTTCCCTCTCTCCCTCCATCCTTTTCTCCCCTCTTCCTCTCTCTCTCTCTCTCCTTCTCTCCTTCTCTCCTCTCTCTCTCTCTCTCTCTCTCTCTCTCTCCTTCTCCCATTTTCTCTTTTCGTTATCTTTCTTAACATCTTTTTTCCCTCCCCGCCTCTCTCTCCCCCTTTCTCCCCCACTTCCTCTCTCTTTACCTTCCTTCCTTTTTCTCTCTTTCTCTCCCTCCATGTCTCACTCTCCATCCTTTTCTCTCCTTCTCGATTCCACACTTTCCTTCTTCCTTTATCTCTCATCCTCACTCTCCTCTTCTCTCTCACTCTCAGTCCCCCTCTCTCACCCTTTATCCCTCTCCCTCTCCCCTCCTCTCTCTCTCTCTCCCTCTCTCACTCTCTCTCTATCGTTTCCTCTCTCTCCTTCTCTCTCCTTTCCTATCTCCCTCTCTCTCTTTATTTCTCTTTCCAATCTCTTGCCCTCTCTTTATCTCTACATCTCTCTCCCCTAATCTCTTGCTCTCTTCTTCTTAAAGGATTTACATCCTTTGGAGGTATGGAATAAAATAAAAGTTTATCCTCCATCTAAGGCTCTTAAGATCAAACCATTGCAAAGCATGAGTAAAGGATCACCTCTTGTGACACAAATGTAACCTTTGTAAAAAAGAGTCATCCAAGTGTTTGACATATATGAATAATCTATTCAATCCAAGCACCTATACGAGAAGGAATTAGAAGTTGTTGAATACTAGCTCCACCTTTTTCTGACTTATATAAATTTTATCTTTAGAAATCCATTTTGGGATATTTTATGACAATCCTAAGAGATAGGGAGAGAGTTGGCATGATGATTATAGGGAGAGAAAACTATTTCTCTCTTTATCTTTCTTATGCCATGTATGCCTTAATGGTTAGCCTCTCTTTAGAAAACAATTATCTTTTATAAGCATGGTTATCATATAATTTAGTCATCATGTCAATTTATCATAGTTCGATCTTGAACATGGTTCATAGTCTATTCGATTATGATCATACAAGTTTTTTTTTGATTCCCATATGTCTTAGCTCAAGAATAAATAAATTATACTCTATTGGTGTACTCCTACTATGGCCACAAATTCCTTAGATAGCCATTTATCGAAGTGTAATGTGAAAAATCCTTTAGCATACAAAGAATGACATGTCCTAGTGCACCTAACTAATCAACCACATACGGCTCTTGATCAAGCCCATCAAAATGAGTGTGAAAGTACATAAATTCTCTAGCGAGATAACCATGATGACTTCAAGTCAAAGGATCAATTATACCTATTCGTATGAGATTCCCATAAACTAAAACAAATAGGTTCTCATAGTGAGTAGACATTTATTGAATTGCAATATGAAATCTCCTTTAGCATACAAAGAATGACATGTCCTAGTGCACCCAACGAATCAACCACGTACGGCTCTTGATCAAGCTCATCAAAATGAGTGTGAAAGTACCTAAATCCTCTAATGAGATAACCATGATGACTTCAAGTCAAAGGATCAATTGTACCTATCGATATGAGATACCCATAGACTAAACAAAATGGGTTCTTATGGCGAGTCATGTCTAGTGATATGTTCTCAAATATTAATCACCTAAGTGCCTACTTTGACATCACCATACTAATAGGTGTGAGATCTCCTACTCGCTATCTTATAGCAT
The DNA here is from genome assembly GCA_963924115.1 of Dovyalis caffra. Classification (NCBI taxonomy): domain Eukaryota; kingdom Viridiplantae; phylum Streptophyta; class Magnoliopsida; order Malpighiales; family Salicaceae; genus Dovyalis; species Dovyalis caffra. Next base: position 24,562 of record CAWUPB010000503.1, on the reverse strand, counting down.
TAGCATAGCACTCTCAAATCTTACCGTAAATAGTCAATGTCCATTCTTGACAATGCTATGAGTTAAAAAATTTAATGATATCATTTACAAGATTTAATGTTTGTCTCATATCTTTTGATCAATCATTAATGCAATGCATATCATATGGACTTCTATGTAATTCTTTTTAAAATATAAACAATAAGAATTAAAACAAAGACTTCTTCTTATTATACTATTAAAATGAGTCAAACTATACACTAACACCTCTCTCTCCCCCTCTCTCCCTCTTCCTCTCTCACCCTCTCTCCTCTTCCACCTCACCCTCTCCCTCCCTCCTCCCTCTCTTCCTCTCTCATTACCTCTCTCTATCCCTCTCTCCTTCTTTTTTATTACTCTCTCTCTTAGTCTCTCTCACTCCCTCCCTCTACCTTTCTCTCTTCCTCTCTTTATAACTCTCCCTCTCCCCCTCTCTTTGTCTCTCTTACCCCTATCTACCTTTCTCTCTCCTTCTCTCTTCCTATCTCTCCCTCTCTCTACCTCTCTCTAACTATCGCTATGTCCCTTCTATCTCCCTCACCTTCTCTCCCTCTTTCTCCCTCCCTTCTCTATGTCCATCTCTCTCCCTCCCCCTCTCTTTCTCTCTCTCTTTCGCTCACTCTCTATCTCTCCCAATCTTTCCCTTTCTCCAATCCTCTCTCCCTCCCTCTCTTTCCCTCTCCCTCGTCTCTCCCATAACCTCTCCCTCTCTTTCTCTCCCTCATCCATTTCTCTCTCCTCCTGCCTCTTAGCTCCCTCCATCTCTCTCCCCTCCCTCTTGCTTTCCCTCTCTATCTCCTTTTCTCTACATCTCTTTTGCTCATTATCCTTCTCCCTCTCTCTTTCTCTCCTTCTTTCCCTCTCTTTCTCTCCCCCTCTTTTTTATCTCTCTCCTTCTCTCTCCCTTCCTCTCCCTCTCTCCCTAACCATCTCTCCCTCTTTCCCCCTCTTTTTTCCTTATCTCTCCTTTTATCTATCTATCTCCATCTCACTCTCTCTCCTTCCTTTCTCTCCCTCCCTCCCTCTCTCTCTCCCTCTTTCTCTCACTCACTTTCTCTCTCCCCCTCTTTCTCACCCCTCTCTCCCTTTCTCTCTTCCTCTATCTCCCTCTCCTACCCTCCCTCTCTCTCCCCCACTCCCTCTTTCTCTCCTTCTCGTCACTTCCCACTCTCTCCCCCTTTATCTCCTTTTTCTCCCTCCTAATATATTTCTCAATCTCTCCCTTTTTCTTACTCTCCCTCTTTTTCCCTCACTTTTTCACCCTCTCCTCTCTCCCACCCTCTCCCCCTCCTTCTCTCCCTCTTTAACTTTCTCCCTCTCTCCCCTAATATATCTCTCTATCTCTCCCTCTTTCTCGCTTTATTTCTCTCCCTCTCTCTTTTCCATTCCCCCTCTTTCTTTTCCTTTCTCCCCCTCTCTTTTCCTCTCTTCCTCTCCCTTTCTCTCGCTCAATATATCTCTATCTCTCCCTCTCTCTCCCCCTCTTGTTCTCCCTTTCTCCATTCCTCTCCCCCTCTTTCTTTCCCTCTCTCCCTCCCTCTCCCTCTCTCTCTCCCTTTACCTCCTTTGCATACCCCTCTCTCTTGCATTCCTTTCTCCCTCTTCCTCCCACCCTCTATCTCTATGCCTCTTTCTCTTTCGCTACTTCTCTCTCCCCTCTTTTTCTCTCTCTACCTATCCCCATCCTTCTTTGCCTCCCTCACTCTCTCCCATTCCATCACTCCCTCTCCCCCTTTCCCTCTCTCCCAACCACTCCCTCTCTCCCAACCTCTCCGTCCTCGCTCCCTCTCTTTATCACTCTTTCTTCCTACTCTCTCCCTCCTTTTTTAATCTCTCTCCTCTCTCTCCATATCTCTCTCTACCTATTTTTACCTCTCCCTCTTTCTCTCTCTCTTTTAGCTCCCTTTCTTTATGTCTCTCTCTCCTTCTAGCTCTTTCACTCTCACTCCTTCTTAATCTCTCTCACTCTCTCTCTCCCTCTCTGTAACCCTCGTAAAAAAATACATACATATATATATATATATATATGTATATATATCAAAATTAGTGAGCTGAGGACTATATTCTGCATAAATTTAGAGTGATTATATATATATATATATATCAAAATCGGTGTGCTTGAGGACTATATTCACGCACAACTTTAGAGTGAATTTTGTATGGTTTATTTAAGGACTTTAGAGTGGTTTTTGGGTACAACTTAAAGAATAACAGTAGTTCATCTATGTGTCTACTAGCTCTCTATAACATTTCATGATTTTTAAACATATATATATATATATAGAGAGAGAGAGTTATGGCCATTTTAGTGTAATGTCTTGAAGCATCACTACTGAAATTTTCGGGAAAAGAATGGACAAGGAATTTCCAAGTTTTAAGAAAAGAAATTTCTGAAATTTTATGAAGGAAACTACATTTATTTACTTGAATCAAGTTAATTAAGGTGTATATTTAACCAAATATTTTAGTAGACACATAAGCAATGTATTAAATGAATTAATAGCCAACTCACCCATTTTTGTCTCAAATCTCCCACCTCTCTCTCGTGACTCACTATTAACTTTCCACTCTTCGAAATTAAATCCAGTCATTTGTACACTTACTTAGACCAAGACCTTAAGCATGTATATATAGATAGAAAGAGTGCAAATGATAAGAAATTTTAGGCGACTAAAGCCACCAAAATTGGGAGAAAAAACGATAACGATAAACAAGAGAGGAAGAGGAAAGGAAAAGAAAAAGAAAAAGAAAGAAAAGAAAGAAGGGGAAAGCCTAACCAACCTTGAGGAAATTCAAGCAAGGTAAGTAGGTTCCATTTTTTGTTGATTAATGTTTTAATTTTATTTTTTTTAGTTATTTTTTTAGTGTTTATTTCATGGGTTTGTGATAATTTTTATATGGATTGCTATGCTTGTTTGTGTTTGTGTTAGGGCTTGTTAAATTGTGATGGATTTATATGTTTTGTTGTCATGCAAAGCTTGTTTGATAAGTTTAAATGTGTGGATGGGTTGGAAAGGAAAAAGAAAGAAAAAGGGTATGGATCGAATGAATTGAACTTAACCTAGGTTTGGTAAGCTTAACTTGGAAAGAAAAAGGAATACACTTATAGGGTTTCCTTAGGCTAAAATCATTCGACCAATTGGGAAAAATGGGAAAAGAATTGATCTTTTGGGGAAATTAAAGGACCTAGAATATCATGGTAACTCTTCTAAGTATGAGTTAGTAAGTCATTAAAAGAAGTAACCTAGAAATGGAAAAACAATTTCTTGCTTATTTTTGGACCATTTGGCCTAGGAGAGAAAATGATTAACATTGAATCCCTTTTGTTTAAGTAGAGATCAAGAAGTGGAGATGAACGCAAGTAGAAATCAATGATTACAAGACATATAAATAGGGTAATGAAGAAAGAGAATTGAAGAAAAATTGAGATTAAAACCTAGACCATTTATGAGTCGATTTTAACTACTAAGATTAAATGTTCGGATTAAGCAAAAATTTAGCTTAAGTATGTCACATAGAATCGTTAGGATTAACCAATCTCATGCACTAAGTTATACACCAAAAATCCGAGGCTAGACTTGCCCGATACACAAAAAGGAAAAAGTCAAAGTATGAAGTAGATTTATGCAATGAATGCTATTGATGAATGAAAATTGTATTCTCATTTTGAATACTTTAAATGGTACATGAAATACTTGTGAAGTCTCGAGTGTCGTCGACACGAAATGGTCCGAGAAGAAAATAGAGATAGCATAATTAGTCGAATGTGTTAAACATAATACAATGTGCATCACGTGCATTCGGGGGTGATATGAAATCGAAAAACATCATTGAGTCATAAGATAAAATGATTTGGTAAGAGAATTGAATGGAATAGGTAACGAGCATGAAACCATGTGCATGCTCTATTACTAACACCGTTAAGCAAGGGATGATTTCGCTAACTCGTGTGCTACAATGAGGGGTAATTCCGGCTTGAGCGATAGGTGATAATGAGATCACTAAGAGAGAGTAACAGAGCAAGTAGGTGATAATGCGATCATCGAGAGATGGAACGCATAGGCTTACCGATACCTAGGGTACTCGAATTAAAAATGGCTAAGGTTATTTGGTAGTAAATGATTACTGAGGTTATTCAAGTAGTAAATCATTACTGAGGTTATTCGACGAGTAAATAATTGCTAAGGTTATTCGATAATAAATGGTTGCCGAGGTTATTCCGTAATCATCGAGAATAGAGCAAATTTACTAATATCCATGGTACCCTTAACATTTCAAATTGATGCGAATAGTGAAGGCGAGTAGAAAAACATTACATAACACATGCATCACCCTACTTACTAAGCTTCGGCTCACCTTGTTTGTTCGTGCATGCCAAGACAGGCAAATGCGATAGTAATACTAATAATGATGCTGCTAGATCCTCTGAAAAGGCTCACGTGTGACACAAGTGTATCAAAATTTCACTTGATTGTAATTTTGAGGTTGGGGTGTCAAGGAACATTTTGATGGTGTTGTAAATAAATTTTGTCATTTCTTTCACTTATTATTAATATTATGTAAATTATTTTGTACACGTTTCATAGTATGATAAATCCTTAACGTATAAGCACGCACGTGGCTAAGGTTAATTCGAAGACTAGTCATGTCGGTGTGATTCACCTTACTTGGCCACCCCTATTTGGGCAATAGAGAGTGGAATGGGGCGGGGTCGATCATAAGGTGGTATCGAGCCTTGGTTTCATAGGTCGGGTAATGTCTTAAGTGTCAGATGAGCCTAAGGACTAGTACGCTCTTGGATAGTAAAAGAGTGATTCATTATTTTTATTTGCTTAATAAATGTATATCATGGTTGTATGTATTCGGATTAGTATTGATCATAACCTATAAATTAATGACGATCGTAATTATTCTCATTGTAGATGCCATATGTATGACGTGTTCCCTAAGTTGCTAGGATGCACGGACAAAGGGCCTCTCTAGTCGCTTATTGGGTGGAAGTAAATAACTTTCACTATGATGACGGATCGGGATATAGTGACTCATGTCAATAGAGTACATAGCTTGATTCAACAAATAGTATTTGTTGATGCCACGTTTAAGCGATACCGCAACCTAGATTTTATGAGGACGACCATATGCTAGACTCTCCTGTCGAGGGACCAGCAGTTGCTAGATGAGGTCCGGGTGAGTCAAATAGATTGTAATTCCTACCAAAACTTGATCCGAACTTTCCTATCGGTGCAAGTTATACGGACCCTTACCCAACTCATGTATAATTGGGGTCTACCTGTTGATATTGCTCGTGAGATAGCACTTACCGCATTAGTTGATGCTATCAACTAGTGGTGGGTAGAGGGCTCCTTTCCTCGATGCTTTCGATAGTTAATGTGCCATGTTAGACATACTACAAGGAAGATATAATGTGCAATATAGTAATTTTTGTATGATTTTTGACGTAGATTGGAGCACCTTTTTGGTTGTCAATATGTACGGAAACTCTTAGGAGGGGAAATGCTTGTAAATGCCTATTTCGTACGAAGTGCTTAATATATATGATACATATGTATAATCTAGTACGTACCTAGATGATTTACACTATATGTTAATTGTGATACCAAAACTGACATGAGCATAACATGGCATGTACAAAGTCGAAGCATGCCATGAAAAGAGCCGACACGAGTAGGAGGTGAAGGGACCTTTAATGATCAAAATAGAAATCAATAGGATGCTTTAAGTCGTATGATAGACATGATGCAGCAACAATAACAAGCAATGCAATAACAGCGAATAAGACCATATGGAGCAAATGAGACGGCTCTTAGCTATACATCGATAGCATCCACCTCCGCCACCTTAGCATATGAATGACGCGATGGAGAGGTTTCGTAAGATAAGTCCTTAGGAATTTTTCGGAGGTGTTAACCCAATGATAACGAAGGAATGGATTAAGTCATTAGAAGGGATATTTAAATACTTACAATTTACCAATGATGAGCGAGTATCGTGTGCCATTTTTATGCTAATGAAGGATGCTCGCACATGGTGAGAGAGTGCACGATTAATAATGGATCTACCTATCTTAACATGAGAAGGATTTAAGGAGGTTTTCTATAATAAATACTTTATGACGGATGTGACGGTGAAGAAAATTCAAGAATTCATCGAATTAATGTAAGATGGGATGTTTCGTAGGTAAATACGTATGGAGATTTGAACAAGGATGTCAATTCGCCCCATTCAAATTAAAGAAATCGATTCTTAGTAGGGCTGAACCCAAGAGTCCGAAGCATGGTACAAATGTCCGTTATTAGCACTTTTTCAAAAATGATAGATAAAGCAATGCTAGTGGACGAGGATCAGAAAGAAATTATGAAAGAAGTGCAGCAGAAGAAATTAACATTCAAGTTGGAAGCCTCTTCATCCGGACCATTGAGGCTATCCTTGCTTAGGCATTTTAGTTAAGATGGCGATCAAGGAAATTGATGAACCGATGGACCAGTACCATACATTCCAAGGTCGCTATCGGGTTATCGCCCAAGATCGATAATGGGTAACCAACCCCGATGTAATAAGTGTGGAAAGTTCCATGCGGAGGAGTGTCGACTAGATTGGAGAACTTGGTATGTTTGTCACAAGAAGGACATGTTTCCCATAATTTCTCTCAAGCACCAAAACTAGAATCATGAAGGGCATCGACTCGGGTTTACACGATGATACAAGAGGAGGCTACTCGGAGGGATACAACGAGTGAATTATGGTAAGGTCTTAATCTTAGCTCGATTACGCATGTTTTGATTGAATCTGATATTATACATTTATCCCGATCAAAAGTTAAACCCGAGACATTAGTGGTAGAATATCTTATAAATGTCCCTTAGGAGGAGGGACATTTGATAAACTTGGCACAATATAGGGAAGATTAGCGTGGCCCCTTAGTAACATGATAAGGATAGATGCTACTTATCATCGTTAGTGGAAGTACATAATGTATTTCATATGTCCAAGCTAAGGAAGTGCATAGGAGAGCTGAGTCAAATTTTAGAGAAGGAGCTATCAAACCTCATCCCGAACTTAACGTACGAGGAGAGACTAGTCCAAATCCTGGATAAATGAGTGAAACGACTCGAGGAATAAGGAAATTAGTCTCGGTTAAGATTATGTGGGAAAATCACGACCTCAAAAAATTAACTTGGGAATGGGAAGAAGAAATGAGAGACAAATACCGAAACTATTTGTATGAGTCAATTTCGGGGATGAAATTTCTTTTAAGGAGGGGATAATTGTAAACCCCGTAAAATATATATATATATATATATATATCAAAATGAGTGTGTTGATCAGTATGTTGAGGACTATATTTTGCTCGATTTTTATGTGATTTATTGCAAGACTTTAGAGTGGTTTTCGGGTAAAAATTAAAGAATAAAAGTTATTATTCTATGTTTGTATTAGCTCTCTATAACATTTTATGATTTTTAGATATATATATATAAAGAGTTATGACCATTTTAGTGTAGATTGGTCTTGAAGCATCACCATTGGAATTTTTGGGAAAACGAATGGACAAGAAATTTTTGAGTTTTAAGAAAAGTAATTTCTCAAATTTCATGAAGGAAACTATGTTTATTTACTTGAATCAAGTTATTTAGGGTGTATATTTAACCTAAAATGTTAGTAAACACCTAAGCAATGCATTAAATGAATTAATAGCCAACTCACCTATTTTTGTCTCCAATCTGCCACCTCTCTCTCAAGACTCACCATTAACTTTTCACTCTTCCAAATTAAATCCAGCCATTTGTACACTTACTTAGACCAAGACTTTAAGCATATATTTATAGAAAGAGTGCAAATGATAAGAAATTTTAGCATCCGTAGCCACCAAAATTGAGAGAGAAAAACGATAAACAAGAGAGGAAGAGGAAAGGAAAAAAAAAAGAAAAAGAAAGAAAAGAAAGAAGGGGAAAGCCTAACCAACCTTTAGGAAATTCAAGCAAGGTAAGTAGGTTCCATTTTTTGATTGATTAATGTCTTAAGTTATTTATTTTTAGTGTTTATTTCATGGGTTTATAATAATTTTTCTATGGATTGCTATGCTTGTTTGAGTTGGTGTTAGGGCTTGCTAAATTGTGATGGATTTACATGTTTTGTTGTCATGCAAAGCTTGTTTGATAGGTTTAAATCTATGGATGGATTGGAAAGGAAAAAGAAAGAAAAAGGGTATGGACCGAATGGATTTAACTTAACCTAGGTTTGATAAGCTTAACTTGGAAAGAAAAAGGAATACACTTCTAGAGTTTTCCTAGGCTAAAATCATTCAACCAAGTGGGGAAAATGGGGAAAGAATTGATCTTTTGGGGAAATTAAGGGCCTAGAATATCATGGTAACTCTTCTAAATATGAGTTGGTAAGTCATTAAAAAAGAAGTCATGAGTTGGTAAGTCATTAAAAAGGAAGTAACCTAGAAATGGAAAAACAATTTCTTGCTTATTTTGGGACCATTTGGCCTAGGAGAGACAATGATTAACATTGAATCCCTTTTATGTAAGTAGAGATCAAAAAGTGGAGATGAACGCAATTAGAGATCAATGATTACAAGACATATAAATAGGGTAATGGAAAAAGAGAATTCAAGAAAAATCAAGATTAAAACCTAGACCTTTTATGAGTCGACTTCGACTACTAAGAATAAATGTTCGGATTAAGCAAAATTTTAGCTTAAGTATGTCATGTATAAATCCTTAGGATTAATCGGTCTCATACACTAAGTTATACATCGAAAATTCGAGCCTAGACTCACCTAGTACATAAAAAGGAAAAACTCATAAGTACGATGTAGATTTATGCAATGAATGCTATTGATGAACGAAAATTGTATTCTCATTTTTGAATACTTTAAATGGTATATGAAACACCCGTGAAGTCCCGAGTGTACGTCGAACATGGGAATGGTTTGAGAAGAAAATGGTGATAGCATAATTAGTCAAATGTGTTAAACATAATACCATATGCATCACGTGCATTCGGGGGTGATATGAAATCGAGAAACATCATTGAGTCATGAGATAAAACGGTTTGGTAATTGAACTAAATGGAATGGGTAACAACATGAAACCATGTGCGTTCTCTATTACTAATACCATTAAGTGAGTGATGATTTTGCTAACTATGTGCTACAACGAGGAGTAATTCGTTATGAGCAGTAGGTGATAATGAGATCACCGAGAGAGAGTAATAGAGCGAGTAGGTGATAATGCGATCACCGAGAGATGGAATGCACGAGCTTGCCGATACCTAGGGTACCTAAATTAAAAATTAGTGAGGTTATTCGGTAGTAAATGATTGTTGAGGTTATTCAGCAGTAAATGATTGTTGAGGTTATTTGGCGATAAATGATTGCTAAGGTCATTCGACAATCACCGAGAATAGAGCGATTTACTAATATCTAGGGTACCGTTAACATTTCAAATTGATGAGAATAGTGGAGGTAGGTAGAAAAACATTGCATAACACATGCATCATCCTACTTATTGAGCTTCGACTCACCCTGTTTGTTCTTGCATGCCAAGATAGGTAAAAGTGACGATAATATCGATAAGGATGTTGTCGGATTCTCCAAAATGGCTCACGTGCGACACAAGTGTATTGAAATTTCTCTTGATTGTAATTTTGGGGTTGGGGTGTCAAGGAACATTTTGATGTTGTTGTAAATAAATTTTGTCATTTCTTTCATCGTATTGTTAATATTATGTAAATTATTTTATGCACATTTCATAGTATGATAAATCCTTAACGTATGAGCACGCACATGTCTAAACTTAATTCGAAGACTAGTCGTGTCGGCATGATGCACCTCCCCTAGCCACCCTTATTTAGGTAATAGAGAGTGGACTAGGGCGAGGGCGTCACACTCTCTCTCTCCCTCTCTCTCTTCTTATATATATATATATCCTTCTTTTTCTTCTTCTTTCCCTTTCTCTCCTCCCTCTTTCCCCTCTCTCACCCTCTCCCACTCTGTCCCTCTCCATATCTATCTCTCCCCACTCTCTCCCTCCTTCTCTCTATATCTCTCTATCTCTCTCTCCCTCACCCTCTTGCCCTTTCTCTCTCTCCCACTCTCCTCTCTCCCCCTCCTCTCTATCTTTCTCCCTCTATTCCTCTCACTCTCTTACTCTCTCTCCCTCGCCCTCCCTCTCTCACCCTCTCTACCTCTTTTTATCTTTTTCTCTCTCTCCTTTCTCTTTCTCTCCCTCTCTCTACCCCTCTCTCCCTCCTTCTTTCTCTCCCCCTCTCTCTCAATCTCCCTCCTTATCTACCTCCCTCTCTTTCCCTCTCCCACTTTCTCCCGTTCTCTCCCCCTCTCTCTCCTACTCTCTCTCCCTCTCTTTCTCTCCCACTTTCTACCCCTCTCTTCCTCTCCACCTCTTTGCCTCTTTTCTCTCTCTTTCCTCATCTCCATGTTCTTCTCCCTCTCTATCTCCTTCTTACTCTCCCTTTCGCTCTCTTTCTCCATCTCTCTTCCTCTCGTCTATCTATCTCTCCCTTACTCTCCCTTTCCCCTTCTATCTCTCTCCCTCTCTCTCTTGCTCTCCCTCTTTCTCTTTCCCACTCACTTCTCTTCATCCTCCACTCTCCTTCCGTTATCTCTCCTTTCCTCCATCTCTTTCTCTCTCGTTCTCTTCCTCTCTCCCGTTCCTCCTCTCTTGCTTTTAAGCTCCCTTTCTTTTTCTTTGTGTCTCTTTGTCCCTCTCTCTCAATCTCTCTACCTCTCACTCTTTCCCTCTCCCTTTCTCCCTCTCTCTCCCCCTCTCTTTCTCTTCCATTCTCTCTCCATCTCTTTTTCTCTCCCACTCTCTACCCCTCTCTTTCTCTTCCACCTCTCTCCCTCTCTTCTCTCTCTCCCCCTCTCCATCTCCTTGTCCCTCTCTATCTCCCTCTCACTCTCACTCTCCCTCTCGTTTCTCTATTTATCTTTCTCTCTCTCTCACTCATTCTATCCCCTCTTACTCTTCCTCTTTTATCTCTCTCTCGCTCTCTCTTCCTCTCCCTCTTTCTCTTTCCCACTCACTTCTCTCCATCCTCCTCTCTCCTTCTCTAATTCTCTCCCTTCATCCCTCTCTTTCTCTCTTCCTCTCTTCCTCTCTCCTACTCCCTCTCTCTTTCTCTTATCTCCATTCTCTATCTCCCTCTCCCTCTCCCACCCTCTTCCTCTCTCTCTTTCTCTCTATACCTAAGATGCACCATAGCTCTCTTAGCAATTACCTAAGAGGTATGGCTAGGTGCATTATAGTTTAGATACTAAAGTCCCGATTTACTCTCATAATACATGGCCAATAAATAATAACATATTAAGTATAGAAGTACATACAATAAAATTTACATAACTTTAATGAATACTATTACGAAGTCACAAAATATTTAAGGTATTATTTACCCACTACTAGACACCGTACCCTTTGTTATAACCAAAAGAGATTTCTATATTTTTCATGTCAAACATGAGCTCTTTTTCCGTGAGGAACCGGTTGCTTCTTTATCAACACTAGCATTGCCTTTACCTATCATGGAATGAAATAACAATAAGGTGACCCGAACCTCAATAAGTAGAGTGGTGCACGTGAGATGCGATGCTATCCTATCACTTAGCCTTTCCCCATTGATTTTAATTCCGGTACCCTAGGTATTAGCAAGTCTACTCTATTCTCATCTCTTGGTAATTATTGAATCACCTACTATTAGCAACAAAATCATCCCTCATTGCAGCACATAGTTAGCAAAATTATCCATTGCTTAACAATGTAATCAATTAGTAGAGCGTGCATACAACTTCATTGCTATTACCCATTTAATCCAGTTAGGTTACAAAACCTATCTAATTTCAAACCAATTAGGTTACCAAATCACATCATTTCTTCACTCAATTGTTTTCTCAAGTCGATCCACCCCTAAATGTATATGATGTACGTGACGTTTCGTTTACCACATTTATGGGTACCAAACCCTTCATTTCCATACCACACTCGAATCCAATCCATGCTTGGGATTTCATATATTTTTCATAGTAGTCATGCAAAGAATATAAGACCCACCTATTAGGGTTAATCAATTCCTATATTTTAGTCCTAGGAATGCGTTTGAGCCTATTTGAAGTGGGATTTTATTCCTAATCCAAAATTTAGCCTTACTAGCCGAATTTAGCTTCTAATAGGTCTAGGTCCCAATTTCAATTTTTCTTAAAATATTACCTTCCAACACTTCATTTTATGCTTATTCAGGTGTAATTGGATCGTTAATTATGGAGTTGGATGATTGGAACTCAAACCCCCAAATTTGTGGGTTTAGGCCGAATGGGTTCTAAAAGTAGCAAAAGATTCTCTTTTGTTTCTATGTAATTTCTTTTCATCCTAACTTACTAATCTATACTTAATTGGGTTACCATTGAGTTCTAGATCTTTAGTTACATAAAAAAAATCCAAACATTGGCCATTTTAGTACCTAGGCCGAATGATTTCCTTAAGGATACTCTAAGAATTCTTTCCTCTTTCTTGCTAAGTTATTCTTCCAAATCCATGTCCATCATGGTTGAATCCATCCAAACTTTAGTCCAAACCCATTTGTTTTAACCAAATCCATCAACATATATTTAGGCATACATAACACATGGATACATAAATATACTAACCATTCATCATTACATATACAATCCAACTATTAATCTCACATCAAGCCATCAAACACAAAATATTAACATGAATAACCCATAACAACATATTAGAAAGCTTTAAACCATTACCTAATTTAAGCACATAGAAATGAAATTTATGGCATAACATAAAGCAATATAAAACCTACTAACTTTGATTTAAGCTTTCCTAAAGATTTCATAGCTTTTCCCTTTTTCCTTTCTTCTTTCTTTCTTTTTCTTTCTTTTTCGTGTTCCTACCCTCTCAATTTCGTTTCCTTTCTTTCTTTAGTAGTGAGCTATGGTTTTTCCTTAAAAAAATGGCTAAGTCTAACTCTCTCTCACAATTATATACTCCACCTTTTTTTCTTCTCATTAATTACTATAACATGTATAACGCCCCCGCCCTGACCATATTTCTACTATCCAAGTAGGGTACTAGACGAAGCACGTTACGCCGACATACCCTAAACTCTAAGTAGTTCTCTTATGATATTTTTAAAACTTTAACAAGCACATTACGTATATAACTCCTTAAGATAATTTACATCACATAATTAAATATATTAGTAAAACATTACGAGCAATATTCAATTTCTCACGAACCCCATACCTCAAATTTACAGATAAAATAAAAACTAATATATGGTGCCTCACACGAGCCAGCTTAGGAGGAGCCAGCCGCATCCATACCAACTTGTCCTTTTTCCGTCACAACATAAAAAATAACAACGAGGTGAGCCGAAGCTCGGTAAGTAGGGTGATGCACGTGATATGCAATGTTGTTTTGGCATCCCACCATACTCATAAATTTTAATGTCGGGTGCCCCGGGTATTAGCCAGTCTACTCTATTTATCATCCGGGTGGTCCGCAGATCACCTTCTGCTACAACGAATTATCCCTCGTTGTAACTACTATTAGCGGGAATCCATCGTCTAACAAGGTGCAAGCACACAGCTTGATTTCATCCGGATGATCCTCGGATCATCTTCTCGCTACAACGAAATTACCCATCGTTGTAACTACTATTAGCGGGAATCCATCGTCTAATAGTGCAGGCACACGACCTAGAGTACTCGGACTACTAATACCCATTTATTTTTAATTCGATTACTAAACCGTGTCATTTCATGACTCGATGATTTTTCTCAACTTATTCCACCCCCAATGCACATGATGCACATGATGACATGTTTAATCACATTTAACTAAACTCGGGTACCAACCCTTCTTTCTTAAGCCATACTCACTGTTCAACCAATACTCGGGATTCACCCGTCGCTCACATACCAATCATGGTACTCATAGCGGGAACACAATCTCCACTCCTTAATATTGTTCATTAGTTTCATTAATATTTAAAAGAGGGTCCAAGTTCATTTACTTTAATCCGAGCCCATTAACTTTATCATAGGTCCATTGACTCTATTTAATTCCATTTTATTTATTCCAAGCTCATTTAGTTTATTCCAAACCTATTAATTTTGTCCAAGTCTTATTTTTTTGGTTGTAGGGTTTATTACCGGGCAACTCCTAATCAAGTAAATAAGTTTCTAATTTCAGAACATAATTAAATCTTACCCATTTTATTTTAGGTACTAGACATATTTATTTATAACATATCAAAAAATTAGGTCTAAATACAAAGTACACAATTAATTACAAATTTTTGAAACTTAGGGAGAAATCTGCCTAGTAGTAGTTTGTCTAGAGTTATCTATACTAAATCGGGTATAACTCTTCGTACACAAATCCAATGACCAAGAAATTTTAAAGGGAGTTAGCTGAAACATAGAGGAACAACTTTTATTCTTTACATTTCACCCAGATATTGACCTAAAATCCTTGAAAATGTACCCTACAATTCGGACAGAATTTACTCCTTATCAACACTAATTTATTAGTTCATTCCAAGCCAACTTTAAACATGATTAAGTTCACTTAAATTTAGTCCAAGTTAAATACAACCCATCATCACATACTTGGACATTTTACAAAAAATCATAACATCATAAATCATCACAAAAGGCATCCATACATAGATTTATCCCAAGCATCAAGCATATAACCAATGAAGATTATTACAACCCATGAAATAAACACTAACAAAATAAATTAAAAAAATAATTTAAGACATTAATCAGCTACGAAAATGAAACCTACTTACCTCTTTTAGGTTTGATTAGAATTTATTTAGTTCTTTTTCTCTCCTTTTTCCCTTTTCTTTCTCTTTTCTTTCTTTCTCTCTTTTTGCTGTTTTTCTCTCTTCAATTTGGCTTCTCTTTTTAATTCTGGATGGCTACGGTTTTTGGCCTAAAAATGGCAGCCATTTAACCCTCTCTTTCCCTTATATACCCACCTTTTATCCTCTCATTTATTTATATCATAAGTGTTACAATTTAACTAGGCCAAATGTAAAGTGAAGGAAGCTTGGAAGGCAAAGCTGGCATGTTTTGGAAGTCAAAGGTGATGATTTGGCTTCTAAGCATTTAATTCAAGTGCTTAGGTGGCTAAAGAAAACTTAGGATAAATAAAAACATTAATAAGCTGGGTTAATGTAATTAGACAAAATTTCTTTCATAAAAAAATTCAGAAATTTCCATTTTTAAAATTCAGAATTTCTTTTTCTTCAAAATTTCAGCGAGTGTTACCTCCTAACCCATTTATACTAAAATGTACATAACTCTTTCTATATGTATCCAAAAATTATAAAAGTTTATAGAGAGATAGTACACACATAAAAAAACAACTTTTATTCTTTATGGTTTTCTCAAAAATCAATCTAACAGCATCAAATAAATCTCACAAGATTCAGGCAGATTCTTCTCCCAAAATTCCAGCAGAATGCATTTCGAAACAACCCCTCACTATAATTGGTATAACTCTTAATATATAGGCCTAAATATTATAAAATGTTACACAGATCTATTCAACGCATAGATGAACAACTTTCATTCTTTAAGGTTGACCCAAAAATTACCGTAAAGTCCTCAAATAATTCACACAAAACTCGGGCAGAATATAGTCCTTAAAATACTGATTTTCCATATTTGATTTCTTTAATAATTAAACCATTAATCTTAAGCACGATAACTTTAATTTAACATAAATCACATATTTCAAGCATTAATTTCTCATGATGAAATGATAGTTATACTTACTCTTAATATACATATATATAGAATTATTCTAATACACGTCGCGTTACGGATAAGGGTTTTGACGGGGGTTACAACATGTGTCTAAATTTTATAGTTATAAGGTGTAAAGTGATGGAGACAAAGTGGAAGCAAGGTGGCAGGTTCAATGGTCAAAGCTTGCTAGGTGTCACCAAATACAATAATGGAG
This sequence comes from Dovyalis caffra, assembly GCA_963924115.1. Lineage (NCBI taxonomy): Eukaryota > Viridiplantae > Streptophyta > Magnoliopsida > Malpighiales > Salicaceae > Dovyalis > Dovyalis caffra. The sequence goes on along the minus strand of CAWUPB010000503.1, from coordinate 8,507 downwards.
AAGCCTAGGTACCCAATTAGTAACCAAAAATGGATAACAAAAGGGTAACTAAACTAACCAAATTTCTAAGGTAGTTTGGTTTTAATAATTTGGTATTTTCACCATATTTAGCTGATTCTTTCACTTGCATGGCATTTTTAGATATATGTTATGGGAAAATGTATAATGGCTAGCTAAATACCCAAAAGTTTATTCCCATAAACACTCCCATGAACATTAGGTATTTTAATACCACAAAATATTAAAGAAAATGTCACATAAATTACACCCACATCCAATATATATTTATTGAAATTTCAAGGTATATATTTATAAGGTTAAGAATTTTCACAGGAGTTACATTTCGTCTCCAAAATTTTGACATTCATTTAATTTTTAGGCAATTCTCAAAATTTTGGCACTCTCCACACCTTTAGATAATTTTTCTCACTTCATGGTACATTCTAAATATATGTTAAAGGAAATAAATGGTAAGTAGCTAGGTTGCCCGAAGTTTATCCCATATATACTCACATAAACACTAAGCATGTTAACATCACACTAAGCATGTTAACATCACAAAATATTAAAATGGCACATAAATCACACCTATACTTAGTATATACATATATAAATATTCCAGTATGTATAGCTATGTGGTTAAGGATTTTCACTGAGGTTACATTTCTCCCCTCAAAAGAAATTTTTTCCTCGAAATTGGCTTACTCGAATAACTCTAGGTATTTATCATTTATTTCTTCCTTCCATTCCCGAGTCATTTCTTCGAGGTTGTGAATCTCTTATAAATGTTTAACTAAAGCAATTTCTTTATTCCGTAGTTGTTTGACTTGCCTGTATAGAATCTGGATTGGTCTTTTCTCATATGTTAAGTTTGGGGTCGGGTTCGATGATGCTATCTCCAAAATCCGGCTAGGCTCTCCAATACATTTCCATAACATGGATACATGAAACACATTATGAACTCACACTAAAGATGGTGATAGAACGGACGTTACACTTTATCGCCAACCCAATTAAGTATCTTGAATGATCCAATATATCGCGGACTTAATATTCCTTTCTTTCCAAATCGCAATAGGCCTTTAATTAGTGAAACCCTTAAGAAAACATAGTCACTAACTCGCAAACTCTAGATCCTTTCTCCTTTTATCGGTGAAGCTTTTCTGTCTACTTTGGGTCTGTCTTCAACCATTGGTGAATCTTATCCACCATCTTAGTTGTTTGTTGCACCAATTTTGGCCCTAATAACTTTTTTTCCCCTACTTCATCCCGAGTGTATTGGGGATCTACACTATCGTCCATACAAAGCTTCATAAGGAGTCATCCCGATTGAAGCTTGATAACCGTTGTTATATGCAATCTCGGCTAATCGTACATATTTTTCTCATTTCCTAGACAAATCCAGAACATACACTCGTAACATGTCTTCGAGAATCTGAATGACCCGTTCAGATTGTCCATCGATCTATGGATGGTAAGTTGTGCTGAAGTTTAGCTTTGTCCCCATGGCCCTATGTAAACTCTTCTAAAATGTTTAGGTGAATCTAGGATCTCGATCCGACACAATGAGACCGAGACCCTATATATTCTCACAATTTCATCAATATACAACCGAGCGTACTAGCTCGGGCTATACATGGTCTTAACTTAAAGGAAGTGTGTCAATTTGGTCAACTCTGTCCACGATCACCCAAATGGCATCCGACCCATTTTTTGATCATGGCAATCCCATGACAAAATCCATAGTGATATGCTCCCATTTTCATTCCGGAATTGCCAATGGTTTTAATACTCCACGGGCCTTTGATGCTCTACCTCGTTGGCGGGTTTGACACCTCACCATACAACTTGCCACATCCTTCTTCATTCCCGGCCACTAATAACATTGTTTCAAATCCCGATACATTTTAGTACTTCCTAGTTGTATCGAGTATGGAGATGCGTGTGCCTCTCTCAATATTTATTCCTTCAAATTTGGTACCGAAGGAACACACAATCTTCCTCTAAATTTGACCACTCCCTTATCATCAATAACAAGGTTAGACTCCTTCCTTTAGAATCCTTCCCAGCCTCTACACTTTTCTTCCATTCCTTCAGACCTTTCATCCGTTTGTTCCCCGCTTAAATTCTTTCTTGCAATATCGACTATACTAACAAAGCCGACATGTCAATCTCGTGGCCTATAGGGATTACCTCCAGTTCTAGCTTCGTAAATTTCTCACTATCGACAACTCGATTACTTGCATTGTTGCTACCATTTTTCTACTTAAAGCATCGGTAACGACATTGGCCTTTCTCGGGTGGTAGTTGATTATGCAATCATAGTCTTTCATCAACTCTAACCACCTTACTTTCCTCATGTTTAGCTCCTTCGTGTGAAAATATATCTATGTATATCTCACATTTTGCTCCATATAAATAATGCCTTCAAATTTTCATGGCAAATACTACATCACTAACTCCGGATCATACGTTGCATAATTCCATTCGTATTCCTTTAGTTGCCATGACGCATAGGCTACTACTCTTCCATTCTATATTAACACCGCTCCTAGTCTAATTTTAGAGGTGTCACTATATACCACGAAGTTTCATCTTTGGACGAAATGGTTAATACTGGGGCTATGACTAACCTTTGCTTCAATTCTTGGAAGCTCTCCTCATAAGTATCCGTCCATTAAAACTTGACATTCTTTCTCATCGGATTAGTAAGAGGCATTGCTATCTTAGAGAAGCCCTTAAAAAATCTTCGATAATAACTAGCCAAACCTAAGAAACTTCATACCTCGACACATTCTTCAAGGTAGGCCAATTTTATATAGCTTATACCTTCTTTGGGTACACTCGTTATGCCTTCCTTCGTCACCACGTGGCCTAGAAAAGCTATTTTTCTAGCCAAAACTCACACTTCTTGAATTTTGCATACAATTGTTGTCCCCTTAGCGTCTACAAAGTAGCTTTTAAATGCCTCTTATGCTCCTCTTTACTTCTAGGATAAATTAGGATGTCATCAATAAACACGATGATAAATTTATCCAAAAACACCCTAAAGAAGCGATTCATCGGGTCCATAAAAGCAAATAGGGCATTCGTCAACTTAAACTACATTACTAGGAACTCATAGTGATCGTATCTTGTTCTAAATGTCATTTTCTTTACATCTTCCAACCTTACCTTCGACTAGTGATACCTTGATTGCAAATTGATTTTAGAGAATACTATTGCACCTTGTAATTAATCAAATAAATCATCAATCCGAGGTAGCAGATACTTATTTTCGACTGTCACTTGACTCAACTCCCAATAGTCAATACATAGCCTCGGACTACCATCCTTCTTCTTTACAAACAATACTAGAGTTCCCTAGGGTGAGGAACTAGGGCATATGAAGGCTTTATCCAGTAAGTCCCGTAATCGCACCTTTAATTCTTTCAACTCAGTCGGGGCCATTCCGTAGGGAGTCTTAGAAATTAGGGTCATGGTTGGTTCTAGATCAATCCCAAATTCGATCTCCCTTTTCGGTAGTAGCTTAGTTAAGTTTTCTGAAAATACATCTAGGTACTCCTACACTACCTCTATATCTTCCGATTTCGACTTTTGTTCTACCTAGTTATCTAACACGTTCGATAGGTATCCCATATATCCATTTCTAGCATCCGTTGAGCCTTTAAAGCCGAGATGGTTGGTACGACTTGAAACTTCGAAGCGACCTTAAATTTTAACCGTTGATTCCCGAGTAGTTCAAAAGTTAACCTTCTACCTTGATAGTCTATAGTGGCATTTAAGTCCTTAAGTATCAAAAAGGTTCCATCTTTCCCATTTTGACCGAAAGTCACCTTAGGAAAAACCCTAAAATTCAATTTTTCTTCCTTCCTATTCTACTTTGTCCAAGTTCGTATCAATCCTAGTTTAGTCCACTAAGTTTCGATCAAACCCCAATTCTTTCAATCAAATCGATCAATACATAAACATAGCCATGCACAAGGTTTTCCAAACTTAATAAGCAACATAGCAACCATGCCTTACATATTCCATAACAACCAACAATTATATGCCAAGCCATCCAACCTACAATCAAAAGCTTAATCAATTACACAAATTAACATTTAAAAATCAACATAACATAACACAACACTATTTCCTTTCTTTTTCTCTTTCTTTTTTCGTGTTTCTCTCCCTCTCAATGACATTTTCTCTCTTTTATTTCATTGGTAGGTTACGGGTTTCACAAAAAAAATGCGGTCATATACTCTCATTCCTTATATATATACATGCTCCATTTTCCTTGCATTTTAATTAGTTTACATGTGTCTTGATGTAATTTATCAAGTGTAAAGTAAATGGTGACTAAGAGGGACAAGTGGCGGGTTTGGCTTAGTCAAAGGAATGTGTTGGCTTCCATTGCATTGAATTAAGGCTTAGGTGTCTAATTATTTGCTAAAGATGATAGTTAGGCTAACTAAGTCCCTTAAGGTAGTTTAGTTCAAGTAACATGGCATTTCTTTCTTAGAAAAATTCGACAACTCCTCCCTAAATAATTAATTCAAAAATTTCCTTCCCAAACATTTTCCAGCATTCTCCACATTTTAAAATACCTTTCTCACTTGTATACTAGGTTCCATATATATACTAGAGAAAATGAACGATAATTAGCTAAATCACCTAAAAATTTATCCCCTAATTTCTCATATAAACACCATGCATAATAAAATCACCAAAACCTTAAAATGGCACATGAATCACAACCTTGCTTAATGTATTTACGTACGAATATCCTTGTACGTATATTTATATGGTTAAGGACTTTATGGGGGTTACATTTCTCTCCCCCTTAAATGAATTTCATCCTCGAAATTGAATCATTCAAATAATTTTGGGTATTTATCTCTCATTTCTTCCTCCCATTCCCAAGTCATCTCTTCGAGGTTATGATTTTTCCATAAAACTTTAACTAGACCAACTCCTTGTTCCTTAATTTTTTGACCAGCCTATCAAGAATCTAGATCGGTCTTTCTTCATATGTTAAATCTGGGGTAAGATTTGGTGGCTCTGTCTCTAGAATTTGACTCGACTCTCCTATGCAATTCCTTAGCATGGATACATGAAATACATTAGGTACTCTTACTAACAATGGCGGTAGCAACAAGCGATAGGCCCTATCGCCTATTCGATCCAGTATTTCAAATGGCCCTATGTATCATGGACTTAACTTTCCCTTTTTCCCAAATCATAGTACTCCCTTAATCGGTGAAACTTTTAGGAATACATAGTCACCGACTACAAACTCCGGATCATTCCTCCTCTTATCGACATAGCTTTTCTATCTTCTTTGAGTTATTTTCATCTTCGATCATTCTCCCTCGATCGTTTGTTGCACCAGCTCCGGTCCTAGCAACTTTCTTTTCCCTATGTCATCCTAAAGCACGGGAGATCTACATCATCGCCCATACAAAGCTTCATAAGGAGCCATCCCAATCGAAGCTTGGTAGCTATTGTTATACATAAATTCAGCTAAGCGTACATATTTGTCCCATTTTCCAGACCAGTCTAGAATGTATGCTCGTAACATATCTTCAAGTATCTTAATCACTCATTCAAAATGTTCGTCGGCTTACGGATGATAAGCTATGTTAAAGTTTAGCTTCATGCCCATGGCTTTGTGCAAACTCTTCCAAAATATGGAGGTGAATCTAGGATCTCGATCGACACCATTGAGATCAAAATCCCATGTAGTCTTACAATTTCATGAAGGTACAACTGAGCGTACTGGTTCAGATTATAGGTGGTTCCGATCGAAAGAAAGTGCATTGATTTAGTCGACCTATCCACGATCACCCAAATGGCATCCGACCCCTTTTCGATCTTGGCAATCCCATGATGAAATCCATAGTTATATGCTCCCACTTTCATCCTAGAATTGCCAATGGTTTTAACATTCGCGAGGGTCTTTGGTGTTCCACCTTTACTCGTTGATAGACTTAAAACTAAGGCGCCTCTACCTCGGTTCACTCTTTATTACCCAAATAGGAGTAACTAGGGGAGGCACGACACACCGACACGACCAATTTTTGAATTAACCTTAAACACATACGTGCTCATATGCTAAGGACTTATCATACAATGATACGCGGCCAAGATAATTAACATAATATTAGCAAAATAGTGGAGGACATTACAAAATCTAATTACAAGACCATCAAAATGTTCATTGAGGCCCCAACCCCAAAATTAAAAACAAAACAAAATTCCTTAAAGTTTATGTCACCCCTAAGCCCTTTTGGAGGATCCGACAACATCCTTATTACTTTGAATCGTTCCTGTCATAACATGCAAATAACAACGAGGTGAGCCGAAGCTCGGTAAGTAGGGTGATGCACATGATATGCAATGAAGTTTTTGTTTCCCATTCTACCCATCCATTTTTAACTTCGGATACCCTAGGTATTAGACAATCCATGCGTTCCATCTCTCGATGATCGCATTATCACCTACTACTCTATTACTCTCTCTCGATGATCTCATTATCACCTACCGCTCACAATAGAATTACTCCTCGTTGTTGCACAACGTTAGCGGAATTATCCCTCGCTTAATAGTGTTAGTAATAGAGCACGCACATAGATTTATGCTATTACCCATTCCATTGAAATCGGTTACCAAACCGTGTCATTTCATGACTCAATGATTTTCCTTAATTTATTCCACCCCCAATGCACGTGATGCACGTGATGACATGTTTAATCACATTCAACCAAATTTAGGTACCAACCCTTTTTTTCTCATGCCATACTCACTAGTCTAGCCCACACTCGAAATTCACTCATTGCTCACATACTAATCATGATACTTATAGCGAAAACACAACCTCCGCTCATTGATATTGTTCATTAGTTTCTTTAATATTTAAAAGAAGGTCCAAATCTTTTTCCTTATTTCCTCCTTAAAAGAATAAATTTTCTTTAGAATTTCCAAATCCCTTTTATTTCTATCTAAGTCCACTTATTTTAGTCCCATCCTATTTCTTTTAGTCTAAGCCCATTTACTTTAAACCAAGCCTATTTGATTTTAGTCCAAGTCCATTTACTTTAATCCAAGCCCATTAACTTCATCCAAGTCCCTTAACTTTATCCTAAGTCCATTGACTTTATTCAATTCCATTTTATTTAGTCCAAGCCAATTTAGTTTATTCCAAACCCATTCATTTTGTCCAAGTCTAATTATTGGGTTTTAGGGCTTACTATCGGGCAACCTCTAATCGAGTAAGTAATTTTCAAACTTTTGAACATAATTAAATCTTACCCATTTTATTTTAGATACTAGACATATTTATTTATAACCTATCTACAAATTAGGTTGAAATACCAAGTACTATAATTTATTATAAAATTTTGAAACTTAGGGAGCAATCTGCCTAGTAGTAGTTTGTCTAGAGTTATCCGTACTAAATCAGGTATAATGCTTTGTAAACGAATCCAATGACCAAGAAATTTTAAGGGAAGTTAGTTGAAACATAGATACACAACTTTTATTCTTTAAATTTCACCCAGAAATCGACCTAAAGTCCTTGAAAATGCACCCCAAAGTTCGGACAGAATTTACTCCTCATCAACACTAATTTATTAGTTCTTTCCAAACCAACTTTAAACATGTTTTAGTTCATTTACATTTAGTCCAAGTCCAATCCAACCCATCACCACATACATGGATATTTTTGAAAACATCAAAACATCATAAATTATCACAACAAGGCATCCATACATGGATTCCTCCCAAACATCAAGCATATAACCATCACAAACCACCAAAACAACATATTACATGGTTTAAGATAACACCCACAAATTACACTTAAAATAGCACTTTAAGACATGAAAATAACTCAAATCAACTCATGATTTAAGTACATGAAAGGAAACTTAAAGCATAATATGATACTCAAATGAAAACCTACTTACCTAGTTTAGGTTTGATTAGAATTTCCTTAGCTCTTTTCCTTCCCTTTTTCCCTTTCTCTTTTTCTTTCTTTTCTTTCCTCTCTTTTGTCGTGTTTCACTTCCTCACAATTGGTTTCTCCCCCTTTTTGTGGTAGTCTACGGTTTTCACTCTTAAAATCAGCCATATATCACACTTTTGTAGCTTATATACTAGCTTTCATTTCAATTATTTCATGGTACAAGTGTCTTAAAATAATGAACCGAGGTGGAAAGTAAATGGTGATTAGGGAGGGTATGTGGCTTGTTTAGCTTAAAAGAAATGAGGAGTCATCAAGTGTAATTAATAAGTGATTCTAGGTGTCTAACTTGGTCCCAGCTAACTCATTCCAAATTGGTTTATATATATATAATTATGAAATTTCTATTTTGGGATTTTTGGAATTCTTTTCTCGAAATTCCAGCAGAGTACATTTCAAAACGACCCTCACCATAATGGACATAAGTCTGAATGTATAGGTCCAAAACTTATGAAATTGTATAGAGAGCTAGTCAACACATAGAGGAACAACATTC
>CAWUPB010000502.1:0-25823 GCA_963924115.1 Dovyalis caffra | reverse complement strand
AAGAGAAATACATTGAGATGCATATGAGAGCGGAGAAGGTACAGCAGCATGTTCTTTTGGCATACTAAGCCTGAGAAGTATGATTTATTTCACATGATTTTTCACTCAGTTTGGTACAATAGAAATTTTCAAATAAGACCTGCATATTAAGACTAGCTGATTGGTAATGAAATTACCTGGAATGGTTTCTCTTTTTAACCTAGGCTTGAGGTGCATGATTCCAGCATCTGGTTGTCAGAGCCTAAAATATTGTGCGAAGAAGATTATTATGTACGCAGCAATTAATTAAAATGAAGTAAAAATCAATAAGAAAATATTTGATTTTTTTAATTGTTTCCTTTGATTGCTTCCATTTGATCTTCTAAATAATCTTCTCCTTGCAATATTATCTAATAATAAATACCAAATTACATGATGAGTCAAACAAATATCAGTAAAAAAACGGGTGAAATGTTTCTATGATAAACTTTCCCCCTTATTTCACCTCCAAACATTCACATGCTAATTTTAACTTTTGTTTTTTATAAGGATAAGAATTACAGCGGTAAAATTGCAGTGCTTAACATAAGAGATAAAGATAGAGTTGTATTCTATCACTCTAGCTCTCATATATATATATATATATATATATATATATATATATATCTTGTATAATTTACAAAGAAATATAAATATAACTTTATCATGGTATCAGAGCAAATATAATGACCTAACAAGTCTACGATCCCCCCCCCCCCTTTTTTTTTTTTTTCCCTCTCTGCCATCCCGCATACAGACGCCATCACCATGGCTGCTGAAACATAACAAACTTCAGCATATTCTCTAGCAGCATCCCCTCCCACAACTTCGCCTACCATGTCTGCACCTTCTCTTCCTAATCTCAACACCCACTTCTCTCTCAAACTCACAACCACAAATTTCATTCTTTGGACAACGCAATTCCAGCCCCTACTGCATTGTCATGGATTGCTGCATCACTTAGATGCCTCCCAGCAGCAACCCCCTACACCATCAATGGTGAACCGAATGCCATATATATACTATGGGAAACATGGATCATTGGATCCCTCTCAGAAACAGTACTCCCCTTGGTCGTTGGCGCCACCACTGCACAGGTTGCCTAGAACAAGCTCACCGCAGCTTGTGGCTCTGAAACTCGAACACAAATCAATCATCTTAAAAGCAGGCAGGTCCTGGGCATGGTCTAAGCCGGTTCAAACTGAAAGAAAATACTAATTATGAAGCTAGCTAGTGTCAGAAGCAATATTGGCAATGGAAAGAATTTTCTTGATGCAGAAATGAGAAAGGATGGTTAAACGAGAGTTTAGAGGAGTTTGGTTTTCACAGGTTGTTTAAGCTCAAATGAAGGGTATGGAAAATGCCGAATGCATTTCTAATTATTACATGGCTTACAGTCCATACAAACAATAATTAGACATAACATCTTAAATGTCCATCTCCTTTTCTTCGACACAAGTTTAATGAAGAGAGGGCTTCTATCAAAATTATTGTAGCGGTTTAACTTTGAGAGATATTACAATTTAAAATACATTGATCACCTCAACGTTGATCATGCTCTCGACTAATGGTAACAATATCGGCCCATATATTGCTAATATCGGGATTTAGAGTCTAACTCTGTTATCAAGATCTTGTAAGTGCTTCATGAATTTTGCTTAGAGAGTGGCAAAACCAACCTTGAGATTGGTCCCTCTTGGTCGGTTTTTTTTTTTTTTTTTTTTGCTAAAATGGGATCCTATTCTAATTAACCATGCAAAATTTGACGGAGCTTACTAAGCGGATTGTAGAAAGTAGACATCCTCAATTTTAAGAAATGCTAAAAGAGCCTCATATTCTTCAAGTGTAGGCGATAAGTCTAGACTTCGAAGGTGAAACAACGATAATTCGGATCCTAATGTCCTATCATAGCTTGAAAACATGTAGTCCGAGCCTTGATCTCGATCGGATAAACTATGTTGCCATATATCTTTTGGAAGTCAAATTTATCATTAGGAGTGAGCATTTCTCAACAACTTAGAAAATAGAAAACATGGTCGATCTCAAAAAATAGATCCACTCAAGTATATCTTTAAGAAGCCATATCTATTAAGTAGGATTGCAAGATGGTAAGTATTACTAGTAGAATGCAATATCGTATACATGATCGAGAAAATCATTAAAGGACGGAATGATTGCGGACCATTTAGCGAGACAATGCGATTGATGATTATGAATCGTTAAATTTTGACTTTCTCGATGAAGGCCTTATTGCATTTAAAGTTGGAATGGTCGAGTTAGACGATAAGAAATAGACTATGTATTCGATGGAGTAATGAATGTAGCGAGTAATGGTATAGGGCCTATTCGATCTCACCAAATGGCAAGTAGTACCTAATAACCATCCAAGTTTGATTTGATTTGTACCAATAATATAGAGAAGTATGAAGCTTACATACATGGTCTAAAAGTAGCTAGAGAGGGATCACAAAACTTGAGGTATATGACCATTCAATGTTGATAATCCGCAGAGTTAAAGGAGAATGACAAACCAAGGATGAGAAGCTAAAACCTTCCTAAGTTTATCTTACCAAACTAGTTGAAAAGTTTGAAAAAATTGAATTTGCTCATCCGAGAAAGATAAAAATTAGTTTGCGAATGCATTAGCAACTTTGGCCTTAATGACTCGACTTGATCCTAGAGTCGGGATATAACCCATTTGTATTGAGACTAGAAATTCATTGGCCTATTATTGTGCTATTGAGGAAGAAACAGATGGCAAGCCGTGGTATCATGATATCCGGATGTTCATAAAAAATCGAGAGTATCCCTTTGGTATTGCCAAAATAGATCAAAAGGTTACGAGAAGGTTGGCTATGTATTTAACTAGATGGTGAGGTTTTTATACAAATGAAGTTTTGATGGGACACTACTTCATTGTCTAAATATAGCCGAGGCTAGGAGAATAATTGAAGAGGTCCATGAGAGAATTTATGTAATTTATGCAAATGATTACACTATGACCCATCGGATATAACAATGCGGATACTTTTGGTTGACAATGGAAAGGGATTGGATAGAGTACGTTTATAAGTGCCATAAATGTCAAGTCTATAAATATCGGATCAATGCTCATTCGCCTTTACTTAATAGTATGATATCACCTTAGTCTTTCGCCATGTAGGGTTTGGATGTCATTGAGCCTATTAATCCAAAAGCAAGCAATGATCATTGTCTCATTTTAGTGGAAATAGACTATTTTAACAAATGGGTTGAAGCCACTTCTTATGTTCATGTCACTTAGAAAGTGATCCAGCGGTTCATTTAAAAGAGTTTGGTTTGTCGGTATGGTTTATCGAACACAATAATCACTAATAATACTTAAAATTTCAATGGGAAGGTGATCATAAGAATTATACAAATGGTGAAAAATTAAGTATCCGAACTCGAAACCCTACCGATCTAAGATGAATGAAGCAATTGAAGCTATAAACAAGAACATCAAAAAGATCGTACGGAAAATGGTGATCACATATAAGAATTGGCATGAAAAGCTCTCATATGCCCTACATGCATATTGTACAATTGTAAGAACATCCATGAGTGCTATACTATTGTCTTTGGTTTACGAGACAAAGGCGGTGAAGACTTTGGAAGTAGAAATCCTTTCTCTCGGGATACTCGTGGAAACACGAGTTGGGAGAAATAGAATAGGCTCGGATCGGATATGAATAGTTAAACATGATTAGTGAAAATAGGTCGATCACTATTTATGATGCAAGAATGTATCGAAAAGAATGACCAATGTATAAAATAAACGAGTCGGACAAAGAAAATTTTGTGAGGGAGATCTAATGCTCGGGAAAATTCTATCGATACCTAAGGAGAATAGCGAGTAAGTGGTCCCTCAACTACGAAGGCCCTTATGTAGTGAGAAAAGTATTTTCGGAGGGAGCACTCCTTTTGGCTAATATGGATAGGGAAAATATAGTCAAACTCTGTAAATTTTGATGCGGTGAAGGAATACGATGCTTGAGGAATGTTATTTCTTTCTTCATGAAATAAAGAATGAAATTTAGGCCAAACATGTGCATTGCATTTTTTTTTCCATATCTTTAACATCATTTTATGATCTCTATTAATACTATTTATAAATGGTATGCAAGTCAATCAAGATTTCATAGCGAGTGCTTCTACTCAATAGATAGCATGCTCAATTTACCTAAAAAAAAATCAATCAAAAAAATGAAAATAAAAAAAGCCTAAGTGAATTCGAGAAGAACTTGGTTTCTATATGCTTTTTGAATTTAGTTTGACCACTTCGTATTTATCAAAAATTACTCCTAACTAGGTTGAGCAACCAAGGTTTCGGTATGAAGATAATCATTCAATTTGCCTAAAATAATAGATAAATAAAATGGTGAGCCTAGTAAAAAGGAATAGGTACATCTTGTTGACACTCGAGACTCGCCATACAAAGGTTATACATAAACCTAAAAAAGGACAAACATAAAACCGAAACGAATTGAGCCAAAATCTTTTTCATTGGTCCATATCCCAAATTACTCCTATGGCATCACCCGTCAAAATGACATAGCAAATGTCTAGATTTATAGATTTTATCTGAATACTATTATAATAAAAGTCACTCATGAAAATACAACTCGTTCGGATAGGTACTATTATCGATAGGAGGAGGAAAGACCCCCTTTGAAATTTTATCATATTCAAGTCAAATTTATCATTTGAAAACAAAATTTGAGCTTTATATTCTCTTCATAAAGCTCGAACTAGGATCACCCCTCACATTGGGGACAAAAAAAAAAAAAATTATTCAAAATACTATTTAAGAGGCAAGTCACCAAACAACTTGTTTTCTTAAGATCTCAACCGCAAAAGAAGTCATTACTAAAGAAAATTTGATCATGGTCTTCCAAAAAAAAAAAAAAACAAAGTTACGACAACAATTCCAACTATATTAGAGAAAAGAATGGCTCATCTCATAAGTATCGATCTCGAGTTAGGTTGATGAAATCATTGTCAAACATGCCTCAAATCAATTCCGAGTCTTTAAAAAAAAGTCTTCAAAAGTAGTCCTATGTCGAGAGAACCCTGAAGCAGTATTTGAGCTTATTTTACCTATTCTTCAAGAAACCATGTCTTACCCTACATTACGTACCAATAAGTATTATCTAACAATTTCTAATGTGTGTGTGTGTGTGTTTGAGGGGGGGGGGGGGGGGGGGGGGGGGGGGGTTGGGGTGGGTGGTTTCGTTTGATATGAAAAGAACAAGAAGTAATTAATTTATTTGATTGGCACCAAATATTACACGGAGAAAAACTAAAGTTCTGTATCGATCAGATTCAAAAGGCCGGCATCAAAGGAGAAGTCGCACCAACTCCTTTGTCCTTGTTCATAGAAGATGTCCCTAACTTTTCCCCCTCCTTTTACATTTTCCTCTACAAAAACACTTTTGATTGGCTCCTGATCAATTTCTGACCCATTACCGAAAAAGCTGCTGTTGCTTGTTAGATTAATATCTTTGTCGTCTAACAAGCTTTCCCACCACAGACTTTCCACTTCATTATTATCGGAAGGTGGCGATGCCATTGTAGAATATGGCTTGCAAAGGTCGTCTCCAAATGGATGACAGACATTGATAAATGGAGTGCCTTCTCTCAACCAACTTATATTTTTGAAGTTTCGAGGTCGAGGCTTTACTATGGTAGCTTTTGTTATTGATTTTGGTTCCGGTTTTGATTTAACATCTTTATTGCTGGAAACCATCTTCTTTCGCAGCCTTGTGTTCCAATAATTCTTTACATCAATTGCTGTTCTTCCTGGAAGTCTACCAGCAATCAATGCCCATCTGTGTAACCAAGAGAAAAATATATAAATATATTTATGTACATATGATCGCCATATGTGAAATTGAAATGAGTTAGTTATAACTTAGTCTCGATAGCTTGAGAATAATCGAATAATACGTACATTGATTGGTGTTGATCATCTTATATATATATATATAAAAACCAAATATTCCTTCCTTTGTTGCCCAATTAATTTGCCCACTTTACCTACTTCCGTTTTCTATATTAATCCATTCAAGAAAGAAAATGTGTTTGAGAAAAGGTTTAAATTATAAACAAATTTAATATAGGGATCAAATATATAGTTTTTAAACTTATATTAATTAATTACTTTTATTAAACTAAATATACTAAGTTATAGTTCACTTAATTAGATTTGTTTATTTCAAATGCCAAATCTTGATATTGATACTCCAATAAAAAATGATAATGAATCGGATATGAAACGATTATCTACTTTATCCGATTTAATAAATATTTATTAAAAAATATAATAAGCTTTGAGATTGATAAGGATAATATATATATACCTACTAATATAATTTTTAAATAGTTTTTTATTATTATTTTATACCTAATCAATACCCATTAATTTTTTATATATATAAAATAACATGTAAGAATCTGATCGCATAAAATTTATAAATAAGGAACAAAATATTTTTATGAAAACTTTAAGAATCAATAACTTATAAATGAAGGACCAAAAAACTTTGTTTGAAACCAAAAAAAAAAAAAACCAAAGCAAAATATTTTGGTAAATTATTTTTAATATTTATTAAATGAGTATTACATAAGATGATAAATCAGGTATGAATTCATATGTTATAATGAATAAGATGAGAGACTGAAGTAATGGGCCGATATCTATCCCCTGATCCATTGCCATCCGTAACTCCAACGAACTAAGGCGCTGTAGCTTACTCTGTAGCCACCACCATGCCTCTGCCTCATCTCATCGCCATAACTACAACAAGTCACTATTATCTTTTCTTATATTTTTATAGTCAATACTATGCTTCAAGAAAATTAGATATCTCCTTCACATATATATATATTTGGTTTTTCATTTGAGAAATGACCTCACC
Organism: Dovyalis caffra; assembly: GCA_963924115.1. Classification (NCBI taxonomy): domain Eukaryota; kingdom Viridiplantae; phylum Streptophyta; class Magnoliopsida; order Malpighiales; family Salicaceae; genus Dovyalis; species Dovyalis caffra. The sequence goes on along the minus strand of CAWUPB010000502.1, from coordinate 18,867 downwards.
AATAGTACTGAAATATAGACATTTTCACTTGCCTGTTTCCAAGCAGTTTGTGGAGCCTGATAATTAAGTCAACTTCGTCTGCAGAAAACCCTCCTCTCTTGATATTTGGCTTAAGATAGTTCAACCACCTCAGTCTACAGCTTTTCCTGCATCTGTTCAAGCCTGCAAATTAAAAGTGAGAATCAGAGTATACTTTTTTTTAACCGTCCAGCTAGTTGAATATATATGGCCTGCCTCTTGTCACCCTCGAGAGACTATACTCAATATGGACATATAAACGAGAAATCCTCGAGTGATAATTGTTCAAGATCTCTCCATACTGTAGAAAAGAGAGAGCACAATGTTTTTCAAACAGATGGGAATTCTCTCAAGGTCGTTTTTCTTTCTTCAATAATAAGGTCAGCGGACCTTGGATTATACGATGAGGATACCTCTTATACCTTTAGAAACCCACGTTGAACTACAAGCATGAATGAAGACATTTAGATACCTCCTCTAAGGGGAACTTGACGCCATCTTCCTTCACCATACTTTTCGACGCACTTCCTTAGAAGTATGTCTTCCTCTTCGGTCCATGCACCTTTCCTCACTCCTAATGATCTTTCCATAGAAACTTTTACGAACTGTATGCCCCCCTCTTATTTAAAGCAGACAAGTGTACAAAGTATAAACAACCACGTGAAGTCTATTTGCATGTCGATCACTGCCTCTAAGCTATCATTTAAATAGCTCTTTTCTGAGATAAATTTAGTAGTTTCTAATAACAGCGACGTGCAGGGTTTGTAACCACAGAAGGTTTTGCTTATTGAAGCTGTAACGTTGAAAAGATAGGAGCGTTATTTTCTATTCATCAGCTAACAGTCCAGCATTTCCAAACCGTTAGATTGATGTTTGTACTGATTGAAGGATCTTCTTCCATTTGATTATCACTGCTCAATAAAGACAAGGTAACAAAATTACATAATCTTCTGGAAAAAGTACCCGACTTCGTAAAAAGCACTATTCAATAACAAAAATCACGCCATTCATTCCGGGTCTACTTTATCTTCACTCAAATATATATATTCAGTCAGGAATTTCTAAAGGAAAATATAGCATCACTAATTCTCACAGGTTAAGATTCTTACCAACACATGGATTCTGAAAGGTTGGGATCTTCATTTGAATATGTGCTGTGTTTCATTGCTATGGTCGGCTTTATAATATATGTGATGATAGGCAAAGTAATATTTTTCTTGATAATTTTTAACTATATTTTTATTTAAATCTTTATCTTCTCCTAGTATTTATGGTTTAATATTAGTAATAAATCTATCAAGTGCACCTTTTTGGGATTGAATTAGTTCTTCTACTTTTTTTTCTTATATTTTTTATATCCAGATTCATTCTTTCTAATAGACATTTTATTCAAATAATAAAATTAAAATATAATTATAAAAAGAGTAAGAAACTTTGGCATCCGATTATATTTGCTTGCCACACCTAATCAAGTAAACCCGAACAGAATCACTTAAGAAAATAAAAAGAAATTTGAGAAAAAAATAAAATATTATATAATTTATATACATAATTTTATTTACATAAATTAAAAAATTACCTTCGATTCTTCTACCAAGCTAATTGGAAAAGGTTTTATAAGAGATCCCCGATTGTTTGGAAAAAGAAAGGAATATAATAACAAAATTTGAAGATCTAAAAATTGTTTCACTCACAAATATTTTTTTGAAACTTTTACGTAAGTAAAAATGTCTCACTAAAATAAAAATTGAAAGCTTTTATAGGTACAAGGTAAGCGAAAAGACATCTAGAAAAGATAGAATTTTTAACGTTGAAATAATAATATCTCCGAACAATGGGAGCCTTTCAATGCGGGAACTCTAGTACCTATGACTCGTTAATAGAGAGAAGAATGATGTCTCATACTTAGGTGGAGACTGCATCTTCTAATTTATCTCATTCTTCACCGGTTTAGGTTTAGGATAAAATTTTAATTGGGGCCCCCTTTCTATGGGGGCCATTAAGGCCTATGCCTTGAGCCAAGCACTTGTTCATTCCATAATTAAGAAAAAGGGAAATTTTCAATTTCCTTCCTAACGTTTGCATGTTTTCTAAATTTTAATTAAAACTTTTGATTCATTTCAATTAAACCTTATATCTGTTTTTTTTTAATTAATCTTTTCCACTCTGCCTACATTTCAATTTCATCTCCAAAATTTATGAAATATCTCAATATAAATAAAAAGATGAAAATAAAAAAATAGAAATTTTTTCAATAAGACAAATATGATAGCAAAAAATTATTTTTTTCATCAACACTATTTAGCAACCATTTAACGATACAAAAATGAAAATAATTTAAAAAAAAAACTTATAACAAAAATATTTTTCTTAATAAAGAGTATCAATCAACATTTTTTGTTGTCTCTCATACATTCTTTCACTAACATTTCACTTGAATACTTTTTATCTAATTTTTTATTAAAATCTTTTTTTAAAAAAAACTAATGTGAATGAAATGGTAACTTGAGTATAAGATACTTTTAACATAATCTAGAGCGTGATTATTTTCATATATAATTAAGTTCTAGAGAGAGAACGTTCTTGTTATAGCAGGACTTAGAGTTTTTGTTACAATAGGACTTATCAATGCTCGGAGTCCTTACTCGTATGTGTCTAATACTCCCCTACAAATTAACTATGGTATTTGCCAATAGTTAGTTTGTCTCTAAGAAATTGAAATCTCATGGTAGACGCACTACCGAAACAAAATAGAATTCGCAAGGGTTTATTTGCGACGATCTAAAAATTGTAGCAAAAATGGCTTTTTCCATGATGGTTTTTAAAGAACCATAGGAAACTCGGGTTCTCCAAACAAATATTAGCGACGGTTCAATAAACCATTACTAAATCGGTCAACAAAGATCGAATTTTGCAAAGGTTTAGGTGAATTGTTTCAAATCTTATGAATAATTTTGAAATTAGGGACAATTTAGGTAAACTCGTTGTTAATTTCTCAATTATATAGCAATGGTTTTGGTGAACCATCTCTAAATCCCTCGAAATGGGAATTTTTTTTAAAACTATTTGCGATGGTTTTTTGGAAAAAAAAAAACCATCGTAAAAGGTGAGAAATGAGTTATGGTTTAATAAAATCGTTGCTAATTTTATAACTATTTAGGGAAACTCGTCATATTTTCAAAATTTAAAATTTTTAGCCATGAGACCGAAACCGTTGCTAAAAATTAAATCCTTAGATATACACTATCGCCCCTTTTTTCTCCTAAACTTTCTCTCTTCTTCTTCCTTCTTCCGAGTAGCTACGAATCTCTCTCCCTCCCCAATTTCTCCCCCAACCAACGAGCTCCAACTCCCTTTAAATCTCCTATTTTCTCTTCTTTTCTTCTTCCCCTCCATCCCTCCCCTCTCCTCCTCCCTTTTCTTCTTCTTTCTCTCCTTTCCTCCTCCTCCTTTCACTCCTCTTCTCCTTGGTAGCAACTCTTAATTTGGTAACCCTTGCATTAATTTGTTTTTCAATTTTTTTTTGAATAATTTAATTTTTTGTTAATTCTTTATTGTTAATTATTTCTTAGTGAATTGTTAGTGAGTTTAATTGTTTATTTTTGTTAATTAATTTAATTTATTTTTTAAATAATTTTTAAAGTGTTAGTTTAATAAAATATGTGTTAAATAATTTTGATTTATCTAGCTTTTAATGAAATTAAGTTTATTTGTTGGTATTTAAAAAATTTTAGTTCTTAATTGTTGTTAAATAGTGATTAGTTGGTTAATGCTATTTCGTTTAAACTATTTTATTATTTGTTAACTAATTTTATTCAGTGTTTAAATAATTAATTAAGTTGTTAGTTTAAAAAATTATGTTTTAAATAAATTTAATTTAATTGTTAGTCGTTTATTAGTTAATTGTTCGTTAGTTTATTTAATTTTGTTGTTATAAGTATTTGTTATTTGTTAATTAATTTAATTTTTTTAAAATAATTATTTAAGCGTTTGTATAATTAAGTATTTGTTAAATAAATTTTATTTATATGGTTTTTAATGAAATAAAGTTTGTTTGTTGGTATTTAACAAATTTAATTGTTAATTGTTTTTAAATAAGTGATTTATTGGTTAATTGTTAGTTATTTTAATTTATTTTATTATTAAAATTATTTGTTATTTGTAACTTAATTTATTGTTTTTTAAAAAAATTATTTAAGTGTTATTTTAATAAATTATTTGTTAAATAAATATCATTTAGTTATTAATTAAATTAAGTAAAATTGTTGGTATTTAAATAATTGGATTGTTTTTTTAAAAAAAAATTGAAGAGGTATTACTTTTATTAATAAATTAATTAATTTTTAAATAAGCGATTTTCGTGTTAATAACATTATTTAAAATTATGGGAAAATATAATATTTAATAGTTTTTATGAAATTAATTCTTTGTTAGTTTAATTATATATTTAGGTGGTAATTAAATTTTTTATTTGTTACATTAAATAAAATAATTAATTGGTAATTAAAAATTTAAAATATTGTTTAAAATAATTCATCAGTTAGTAAAATAAGAAAATTAGTTTAGAATTACATTATATACATGTTATTTTAATTTATTTGTTTGTTATTTAAGTTTTGTAGTTGTTAATTAAATCAATTACTTTATAATTAAATTATTTAATTTGTGTTTAAAAGAATCAATTAGGTAGTTCAATAAGAAAATTAAAAGTTTATAATTAAATTAATAAAATTTAATTTCCATTATACAATTATGGGTTAGTTTCATTCATTTGCTTTTTAATTTATTTTTATAATTGTTAAATTAAATCCATTATTTGGTAATTTAATTATTATATTATTTTTTAGGAAATTAAATTATTATTTTTTTAAAAAATACAAAATTAAATGTTAGTTTAATTACTTTGGTTGTCAATTTCCTTTTTAAATTGTTCAATTAAGTCAATTGTTTTGTAATTGAAGTATTAAATTTTTCATTAGAAGAATTAATTACTTGGTTAATTAAAATATTAATTAATTAGTTGTTAAACAAGTTTATTATTTCTTAATTAAAGTAAATTAGTAGTTTACTTATTAAAATAATTATATTTAGTTTAAAATGAATTCGGATCATTCATGGTTTGACTATAAACTAATCGATGGATTTTTAAATGAATTTTTTATGGATCGGATTAATGAATTTATTAATTTTATCGTTAGTCATCCGGAGTATATTGATAGTAATAAGATAAGATATCCTTGTAAGCTTAAAAAATATCAAAATCGTAGTTATGAAAATCTTAATACCTTTAAGTACCATTTGATGAGATATGGTTTTATGTCCGAGTATTATGTGTGGAGACGTCATGAAAAGAATGAGTCGGTTAATTATGGTGACAATTCGAGTAAATTTTGTTGAACCTAAACAAATATTAGATGAACCTTAAGCCAAAGAATATTACACAATGGCAATGGATGTAGCTGGTTCATCATTTAATCCATCTAACACAAACGAAGACCCAAACCGTAATGCTCAAGCATTTTATAATTTATTAAATGCATCCAATAAAGAAATCTTACTCGATTCGAAACTACTCATAATTATTGGCAATGATCGATTTGTTACATCTCAAGTTTGAACATCATTTTTCAAAGAGGTGCTGCAATGACTTATGTCAACATATGAAAGAGTTTATCCATGTCAATAACTACATTCCAAAAGACTTTTACAATACAAAAAAGTTGGTAAAAATGATGGGTTTATCCATTCAATGGATCCATAACTATATAAATGGTTGCATGATTTATTAGGGTAAAGATAGTGAGAGAATCACTTGTAAAATCTATGAACATCCTCGATATTGAAGTCCTAAATGAGGATCAAATAAAGAAACATATATTTAATACAAAAAATGTATTATTTTTTGCCAACCCCATAGTTGCAAAGGATGTATACATCAATCGCCACGATTGGTGACATGACGTGGCATGCCAAACATATAGTTGAGGCGGACATCATGCATCATCGTTCGACTCCTTTGCATGGTGGCATTTCAATCAAACATATCCTAATTTTGCATCAAAAATTAGGAATGTAAGATTAGAGTCCGCACTAATGGCTTTCATCTTTTTAGTCAATCTGGACAATAATATTTTTTATGGCTTGTGATTATAACGCCTTACAATTTGATACTATGAAAGTGTATAAAGGAATAATATATGTTTTTAACTCTAATTGTCTCGAAGCTAAAAATCCAAAGACCAACCTAGATGTGTACTTACAACCTTTAATTAAGGAATTGGTTGAATTATAGAAAGTTGGTGTGCTTACCTATGATGTATCCCATAAGGAGAATTTCTAGATGTGAGTATTTGTCATGTGGATAATCTGCAACTTTCTTGCATACTTAATATTGTTAGGTTGGAGTACTACGGGTAAAACAACATGCTCGTATTGTATAAAAAAATCGATGCTTTCTGTCTTTGTAATTGCGGAAAAACTTCTTAGTTTGATTGTCACCATAAATTTCTAGCACAAAGTCATCCTTTTAGGAGGAACTCGAAATGCATTCAAGTAAAATTCAATTGTGATAGACATTGTTCCCTTGATCATGTCTAGAATAGAAATTTTGCATGAAATACAAAATTGGGGGTTGTTGAAAGTCATAGAAGAGGGCTTCAAAGAGTGTAACAACAATATATCTAGAGTTTTTAGTTGCCACAAACGTAGTCTATTCTAGGATCTTCCTTATTGGAGATCCAATTTGATTTGGCACAATTTTAATGTGATGTAGATTGAAAAACATATTTTGAACAATATGTTTAATTTAGTTATAAATGTGTCAAAAAAAAAAAAAGACAATGCAAACTCTAGAGAAGACTTAAAACTTTATTGTAAAGACTTAAAACTTTATTGTCGATGGCTCGAATTAGGAATAGATGAAAGCTTTTAAAAATATCCTAAAGCTCGTTACACTCTAGATAAACAACGAAAAAACAATTGCTTGAATGGATTAAAAAACTCAAGTTTCTCGACGAATATGTATAAAACTTAGTTAGATATTTCGATATGAACAATCTCATATTATATGGCATGAAAAGTCATAACTAGCATGTATTTAAGCAATGGCTAATACTCGTAGTATTTCGTGACTCGTTATCGAGAAATGTTTAACATGCACTAACCGAGTTAACCTTATTCTTTAAGAAATTGACATCTACTATCATTAAGTTTGAAGAAATAATCCGTCTTGAGATATAAATACCTATATTGTTTTTGCAAAATTGAGCACATTTTTTCATCGTGTTTTTTTAACTCGATGGAACATCTTCCAAGTACACTTGGCATATGAAGCAAAAATAGCGAGACCGAGTATAATATCAATGGATATATCTATTTAAAAGGTGTATATACTAATTTTAAACCCTTTATTAATTTACTTTGGAAAGTATTTGTTAAATAACATACATATATAATGCGAGTATCTTTAAAAATTTTAAAAACAATGTGAAGAATAAAACCAAAGTTGAAGGGTCAATGTGCAATGCATATTTAGTTGAAGAAGTGTCAATATTCTATTCATATTACTTCGAGGCTCATGTCCATACCGGACATCAAAAATTGCCATGGGACTTTAAGTGTCCTCAAGAACCAAGTGATGACATTGAAAGAATGCTTGCTATATTCAAATCGAAAGGTCAACTTCTTGGTCTAGCAAAATCTCATGTCTTGACGGATCAAGAAAAGGTTGCATCTCATACCTACTTTTTGTTGAACCGTGATGAGGTGTCACCTTACACTAAGCTCTATAATTAGCAAAAATTATAATATTTAACTTCATTAATTATCAATTATTTTTATTACACATGATAAAAATCTTATAATAGTTTTTTCTTCCATAGATATTTCATGACCTAACTTTGTCAAAGTAATCCAAGCATATCGAAGAACAAGGTAGATGCTCAACTTGAAATTGATTTTGCATCCCGATTCGTTTAATATGTGAGTATAAAAAATTTTCAATTTTTTTTTGTTATTAAAAAGGTTTTATGAAATTCTATACTAATATTAAGTAATGGATCTACACTTCATAGGAAAATAATGCACAACTTAACACGATAAACAATCATTACATTGTGAAAGAGTGCAAGTTCCACACTGAAGCTCATGGTTTGGATAAAGCAATAATGTATAGTAAAGTGTGCATAAAAGGAGTTAGTTACGAGTGTTGAGAAAAATGACTACTACGAGTATGTTGACTAATATGCTGAAACTTGAGTATCCCGCCTTACTAATCAATAAAATCATATTATTCAAATGTAATTAGTATGATACTACACTCGATATTGGTACAAGAGTTCATGATCAATACCACACTTGGATTGGTAAATAGTCGTAGGATGTTAAATAGATATGATCCCTTTATCCTATCAACACGAGTCCATTTGGTGCATTATGCAACATATCCTACATTGAAGCACATCGAGTGCGATTGTTTGGTCGTATGTAAGGTAAAACCCATGCCAATGGTGGATGTGCTAGAATTGTCCGTTATGGTCTAAGTAATTATGAAACCATTTCAAGAAAACCAAATAAAAAGGCCAACACAATGTCATCGTAGTTGATGATGATGAAGGTGAGTTATTGGTCGATCTAACTAGAGCGTTAATAGATTTAGAAGAGGGTTAAATTAATGTAAAGAATGAAGTTGAATTTTAAACGAGATGTTAAGGAAGACTTAGATAAAGAATCTAACAACGATGACCATAATAGTGATTAGCAATATTGTTTGATTGTCCTACATAGTTTAATTCTAATTTTTAAGGTAACATTTAAATATATATGTGTTTCTAGGTTTTAATTTATTTATTCTCCATAAAATAAATATATTTAAAATTTTTTATGTTAATATTAATAATATATGTTAACATTAATATTTTAAGTAATTAATGTGATAATTTGTATGTTATAATACCTCGTGGTAGGAGACGTTTTCATATGTAGTGGCTTATATCATATGGCGAGGGTCGTGGTTCGGACACTAATAATGGTAGTGGCCGTGGTCGTAGGCATAGTCCTACTTTCATTCCTAGTTGGATGGCTCCCCCCATTGGCATGCCTCCATACTTCCCTCCCGGTGGCCCTATGTCAACCCATCAATGTTTGAGATGTCTCGGCTCGAGCCGTTTTATTTGACCCTTCATCATCATTAGTGCCCTTATCCCAATCGGACGACCGTCATATTCCTAAACATTGCTTATCTCATAACATTCCTCCCAATTCACCTTTTGAGCTCGTCAAGTCCACGTTTGATCCTCGGATTATGATCAATATTGTTAATGACAAGGAGTGCATATAATACATAATTTTATGAAACATTTTTTATTTTATTAGTATTATGTATTCATTTAATTGTTATTTAATGTCTACTTTCATAGGTTGTATCCTTCTAATATTTGCTATTGACATATCATTAAAACATTCCACGAATATGTTGACATATCTAGATGGACGTGAAAGACAATTAGTTAGAAAACTAAAGACTTCTTCAAGGTAATTTTTTGTTCAATTAATTTTTTTACATAACTTTATATTTAAATAAAGAAATATTAATGTTTAATTAAATGCACTAATTAATATTTTTAACATTCTTGCAATAGTCCTTTAACCGGGAGTGGATTATCGAGGAAAGCATGGCAGAGTCTAGCACAAAAGTGATATTCCGAATTTCTCTATAACATCAAGAAAAACCCAAACCAACATATATCTCACGGGAGATATGAGCCGCATGGAATAAAGAATGGAAAAAACCCGAGTCTATTACCCGACACGAGATGGTAGCTCAAAATCGTAAGAGCGAGTCTATCGACATCGGAGCTGGTCCATCTAGACATAAGGAGGGTTCGATTAGCCATAGGGAGCATGCAATACGCATTATAAATTTTAATATATATATATATATATATATATATAGTTTTTTTATAATTATTTCACCATAGTTAATTGAACATTCAAATATATTTATTTTCTTGAGGACTCACGAAAAAAGGGTTGATGGTCGGTACATATTCATCAATTAATGGACAAGAATTCTCAAAGTAAGTAATTAATTTATATTAGCTATTTCATATGTATGTCACTTTTGTATGACTTATTGGCATAGCTATTTAATATAAAATTTGTTCAATTATGTAAGAGACAATGAATAAAATATTAAATGAGGAAGTTGTTAGTCGGCAGATAAAGGGTACATCGGCGCCTCATATCGACATGAACAAGATTTTTAAGAAGGATGTTGGAGGAGAAGATAGTAAGAGGAAGAGGATATATGGACTCGGGTCACGGGCCTCTCACTATTACTCTAATGTTAGTACATCCTTTAGTTTGGCCACTTCGCGATTCCATGTTGATAATGAGACGCGACAAAAGAAAATGAAGGCTCATGTGACTAGAAATGCAGAAAAGATCAAGAAACTAGATGGTATTGTTACATTGCTCTTAGCTACTATAAATAAGTTGAGACAGAATACTTAAGAGCAATATGCGATGATGCAATAGATTCGGTAGATGTTGCTGAATATACAACGAAGGTAGTGCTTACATCAATCCTCCGATTGACGACCCTACCAATCGCTTTAAGCTTTTATGTTTTATTTTTCTTGTAATATTAACAAATTTTAAAATTATTTCATAATTTGATGTTTTAATATTATTTTATTTTATTTTATTTTATTTTATATTTTATAATAATTTTTTACTTTTTAAAAATCTTATGTACAATGTTTTTTAATTTTTAAATTGGAATAGCATAATTTAAACAAAATATTATTTTTGGTAAATATTAAAAAATAAAAAAGTTACATACGAATTTAGCAATGGTTTTATACCATCGCTAAATTATTAATTTGAACCCATCTTCACTAATAGTCACTAAATGAGTCACTAATTCTTGATAATCAGCTTTAGTGATGGTTTTCCAACACGATCACAAATTTGTCCAAAATTAGTGATGATTTTTTCACAAAGTTGGTGACGGTTTCTCTCGTTAGTAAATTAGCGATGGTCTTGAAAAAATGTTGCTATTTTTTTAACGAGAAGCTTTTTTTGAATGGTATTAGACCATCACAAAACCATCGCTAATTCAATTATTTTGATAGTGATAGTGGTTTAGTTAGAATGTCAACAAATTGATCCTAATTAGAAATAAATTTGACATGGAGACTACCCCTTGCCACCATATCTTTGACAAAATAAAAATCAATTTCAATATGCTTTGTATGGGCTTGAAATAAAGGGTTTACTACTAAATAGGTAGCACTTGTATTATCACACCAAATAGTGAGAGGAGTCAATAGAGAGACACCAAGTTCCTATAGCAAAGAAGTAACCTAAGATAACTCAATGATTAAGTTAGTTACTACTTTGTATTTGGCCTTTGTCGACCTTCTAGCCATAATCTTTTATTTAGAGGACTTCAAAGAAATAAGAATGTTACCAAGATAAACTACATAACCCCGGTGAACTTTCTATCATCGATAGATCCTACACATTTAGAATTTGAAAAACCAAAGAGGATAGGATTGGACTTGCAAATGTGCAAACAATAATTAGTCATGTAGTTAAGAGAATATAGGATTCTTTTCACATTAACCCAATGGTCCATCTTTGGATTGTACATAAATTGGCAAACTTTATTAATTGCATCGGCAATGTTCAATCGAGTAAGCATGACATATTGCAAAGCACTCATAACCTTTCGATAGAGTGTGATATTGGAAAAGACATCTCTAAATTCCTTTGTTAGTTTAGAAGTGGATGGCATAGGAGTGGATATTGGATGAAATGATAGCATTCTCTCGCTTTTTAAGAATGTTAGTAATGTATTTCTTTTGAGACAATAATAGGCCCTTCGAAGTTTTGATCACCTCAATACCAAGAAAAAAATTGAGTTCTCCAAGATCCCTAATTACAAACTCGTGACTTTAAGGCATTGACTACAGATAAGATGAATTGATAATTATTATCTATAAAGAGAATGTCATCCACATATACAAGCTTTGACCTCATGTGTGCCCATATAATTCTAAGCCCAAAATCACTTTTAAACAATTATAAAATATAAAAACATTAAATTTACAATCAAGAATTGATAATTCATAAAGTTATTCATAATCAATAAAACATATAATTAAAGATTCATCGAAGGCTCCACTACCAATTGAAGAATCATGCATCTTATAGAGGTGAAGAATAACATAAAAATTTTCCTCCATCTAAGGCTCTCAAGATGAAGTATTTGAACCAACTAATCATACATAGAATTAAAACATGAGTAAAGGATTACCTTTTGTAGCACAAATTTAGCCTTCGTAAAAAAAAGTTATCCAAGAGTTCGACCTTTATCGATAGTCCATACGGTCCAAGCACCCACACAAGAAGTAATCGAAAGTTGTAGAGTGTTAGCACCTCCCTTTACTAACTTGTTTAGTTTTTTTTTTTTAGAAATATTTTTCGAGATATTTTTTGATAACCCTAAGAGAGAGGGAGAGAGTTGGCATGATGTTTTAGGAAGAGAAAACTATTTTCTCTCTTTATTTCTTTATTTCTTGTGTCTTTAATACCTTGGTCCCTCTTTGTCGAACCTTTCTCTTATATTTATAGGGGAGTGGCTTTCTTGTCTTTCATGGATAAGTAAGTGGAGACAACTAGTCCAATATGGACTCTAGGTTTTTACTTTCTAGTCCTCTAAGGATTAAGAGTTACAATGCATATAGGCTTTTTGATCTTATCCTTATAAAGCCTAATCATTATCCAATCGGGCTCAAGTTCATCCTCCTACCAAAATATCTTACAAGTTTTTAAATTAAGCCTATTATCCCAAACTCTTTTGAACTAATTAGCTACCAATTAATTTGGATAATCCAAATAAATTAGGTTAGATATTTTAGGAAGCCCATATTAGGAAAAAAAATTTCCAAATTAACCTCAAACCTAAATCAGGAAACTAATTTCCTTTTTAGTTAACTTATTTCCAAATTTAGAACTAACTTCAAAATTAAAAAAAAAAAATTCTAAAATAGGAAACCTTTCATTTTAGGAAACCTTTTTTAAAACAGGAAACTTTCCATTTTTGAAAACTTTTTCCAAAATAGAAAACTTTCAAAAATGGAAACCTTTTTTAAAATCTTTACTTCTCTTTTATTATGTGAAGGCTTAAACTTATGCGTGTGACTCAATAGGCTTCTAGATATATTGGTAATGTATTAAGAATAAAAGACACCTCTTTTATCTCTTGATACATAAATCAAGATTAGCCTTTAGCAAGGCATCATGATTACCCAATTCTCTTGGAGGAATTAATCCATAATTATCTTTCACAAGCATGATTACCATACAATTCATTTCTCATGTCAATTTATCATAATGTGATTTCGAATTTTGTTTATAGTCCGTTTGATTATGATCACACAAGTTTTCTTTAATTCTCAAATATCTTAGCTCTAAAGTAAACCAATTATACTCTATTATTGTACTCCTATTGTGGCCATAAATTCATTGAGCAAACATTTATCAAAGTGCAATATGATAACTCCGTTAGTATACAATAAATGACATGTTCTATCTTAGTCATCCACCTATCTCTATTAGATTCTTAGTGCACCCATGTGTAACAACTTACTAAGTCAATCAAAATGAGTGTCAAAGTACATAAATCCTCTAATGAGATTATCATGATGACTTTAAATCAAATAACCAGTTGTACTTGATCTTGATGAGATATTTATAGAATAAACCTAACGGATTCTCATGGCGAGTCAAGTACAATGATATATTCTCTAACATTAATCACCTAAGTGCTTACTTTGGCATCATCTTAGAAATAGGTGTGAGATTTCCTACTACTATCTTATAGTATGAGCACGGTACTTACAAGTCTTACCATATATAGTTAATGTCCATTCTTGATAACGCTATGACTTGAGATATTTAATGATATCATTTTAGTGTATTAATGTTTATCTCACATTTTTTTTATCAATGATCAATGCAATGCATATCATATGGGCTTCTATCTAATTCTATCAATGAATATAAGCAACAATAATTAATAAAAGAAGCTTCTTTTTATTAATAAAATAAAGAATATAATATTTTAATAAGTCAAATTATCTAAACAAGATTGGATATTGGGCACCTACACTAACGAGTGTGGGCTTTGTGGGTTATAGAGCAATGCTAGGAAAGTGGATGGGCTCGTTTGTTTTGTGGATAGTTGATGTGGAATTGGACGGAGGCTAGGTGGAGTTGGAAAGGAGATTTATTTATCGTGGAGTATGAACCAAGTGATGCTAAATTAAATGTAGAGATAATGTAGACGGAAAAGCTAAACCAAGGTTTTGAATGCAATTATGGGTTTGCTTGAAAATATAAATTAAGTATGTTGGGAAAAGGAACTTTGATTCTATAAAACAAACATAATGAGCAATGTATAGATGATTATTTTTAGGATCTAACTAAAGATATCCCAATTGAGAAGGACTATACCCTAGGAAAACATAGGAAGTAGATCGAAAGTTTCTATTATAAGGTCTATAATCCGGGACTTTTTTTAAAACACCTTCGAATGGAGTCTTATTCTAAATAATAGGAGATGACATCCTATTGATTAGAAAGATAGATGTTTTGAAAGTAAAATGCTAGTAACTATGATGGACACTAGCTTCACCTAGAAGGGTCAACCGGTTTTTACAATATGATAGTGATGCCATTTAATAGTACAATTTTGTTTGTGTGTATGAAGGCATATTATGCGATGAGTAATGCTAATTATTTTGAAAAATAAATTAAGGCAAAAAAAATTCACCCTCGTAATCCTTTGAACTTGCTTTATTTTATATTTAAACTATCTCTCAATAAATTTTTAAAATTAAAGAAAAAAATCAAATACTTTTGTTGTTTATGCAAAGGGTAAAACCAAATATACTTAGACTAATAGTCGAGTAAAGAGTACATGATATTTATGACCATCAACAATAGTAGTTAGTGATGGTCCCTATATAGCATTAAAAATAATATTAAAAAACTCATTACTAAGATTAACGAAGAAGCTGAGAATAATCCGTTTGCCTTTCCAAGAGGGGAGGATAAGTAGATGTTTGAAATATTAAAAGAAGTAGTCAAATCATTATATTTATATGGATGTCCTAACTTAGCATGTCAAATTGTTTGAGATGCTTTAGTAGAATGCACATGAGGAGTGGAAAGTAGAGGAAAAACATATAAGTTAGTATCACTCGACCCAAAAGAAGTGGTGTCCTGTCTTCTCGATCCTTAACACGAAAGGTAGAAGGGTGAAACTCCCAAAATATGGTATTATCATGGGCTAACGAGTTCTACAAAGAGTAAAGGATGAGTTTATTTGTGGAACATGAAGCACATCAAACAAATGAAGAGTTTTAATTGGTGTTTGAATGTGACTAGTGCTAATATATGTAATAGGTAAGTACTTGCCATTTTCAACTCGTAACTAATCTAGTCCTTGATATGATTCATATGTGCTAAGATTAGCAAGGTCAAGAGTAACATGATGTGAAGCATTAATGTCACAACACCAAGATTGATTGTGTGAGGAAGAAGGATGGACATGAGACCATGAAGCTAAATTTGTCATGGGGGCTATGTGTGTAGATAGCATGAAGAATAATGAAGGGTAGTATGGTTCTAAGACATACAAAGTTGACTTGTTCTTATTTTTCATTTGAGGCCAAGTACTTCGGTTACCTTCTCCATTACTAGTATGCTATCTACTAGAGTATCTCCCCCTTCCCCTCCTATGGTAATTTTTGCCTCTCATGGTTGGGTGATTCGATTTGTCAAATGTGCTACCACTACATCTTTGAATTAAATTAACAATGAGTGGAGTTGGTAGTAAATCGGTGCTTGGTGCACCAAATAATGTATCATTTTGATAGTCTTTATTCATGAATTCGAACTAAGTAGAAGACTATAAAGTTCAATAAATCCCATTGGTTCGGGATGTGTAGATAAAGTAATGATAATATTTTTAAAATCTTCTAAAAGGCCTTTAAACACATATAAATTGAAATTTATTATCCGTAGTGGATGGCCGATAATGATGAGCTCATCACTATATGATTTTGCTCGTCAAAGAAATTGAGAGACGAGCTCATTAGGCTCCGACGTAATCATTGCAAAGCCGGGTAAGGTCATGATCCGAGTGCTAGAAGGCAAAGTAAGGGCATTCTCAAGTACACACCAAATATCTCAAGATGAGTTGCGACCAATGACCATGGGGAGAACCTTGATTGAAAGAGAAGAAATCAAGATGCTCATAAGTAATCGATCTTGTTGAATTCAAAAAAGGTAGGAAGGATTGATTTGAGGGAGATCCTTGTCATTACAGGAAACATGGCTAGGAGGCAAGGATTAGAAATTTCTACAAACCTAAAAAAGGCCTTGTTCTAGTAAGAAATGCTTCATTTGAGTACGCCGTAGTAAGAAATTGATGGAGGTGAGTTTTAGAGAGAGAAAATGATGGGCATTGTGTAGGGAGCTTACAATAGCATTAGTTGGTATTGTGGATGTGGTATTTTGGACAAGGGAAGTAGTGCTAGAGCTAGCCATTGGTTATAGTAAGGTAGGAAAAATAAAGAAAAGAAAGGAGGGTGCTAGAGCTAGCTTTGATACCAAGTTAAGTTTTAAAGAGAGAGAGAGAACGTAATGTTTCTATATTATATTTCACTTGGCTCTAATGCATTATTTACATGGGTAATTGTTATAGGAATAACTTTGAAGAGATAACAACTATGATAGATATATACAAAGAGTAAGTGTTGTAGTGAATAACTCATCCCTTGTCTTTATCAGGTTGTTGCAGGTGAGCCATAGAAGACATCTTGTTGCTGTTGGAGTACTTTTTACTGTAAGACTTAAGGTTCTTGTTACTACTGAACTTATCAATGCTGGAGTCCTTGCCGTGTGTCTAATACATATGAAGTACTATTTGATGACATCGTCAATGAAATAAAGGGGGCATGATGGATGAGATGAATCATGAAAAAAAAAAATTAAAAGAGAGAGCTAAATCAAATTAAATCTTGATTTTCATTTAAATATAGTACTGATAAAGAAAAAATAATGTTGCTAAGTGAGAACTTAAGTTAATAGGATTTGAGAATTTTTTAAGAAATTAAACCTATAGAGTTTTATTATATTTGTTTTAATAAAATATTCTCTCCGTCCACTAAAGAGTCTTATTAGACTTTTCTCACAAATTAATAAAATATATTAAATATGTTGTCAATTCATACATTTTTTTTTATTGTATTTAACACATTGTCTTTTAAAATTAAATGTAGTTGAAAAAAAAATGTGAATTCAATTTTTAAAGAGGGTTTAAGTAGTAAAATTTATTATTTAAATCTTTGACATTTTGATATGAGACATGCATTTTGGGACATTAAAATAAAGAAAGAATGACTCTTTTATGGAAGTTTTTCTGTATTTTTGTTTTGAAAGACATTGAGATATTTCATAAATTTCAAAGAAAAAAATTAAAATTTACACCGACGAAATAAATGAAGAGAAAATAATATTTAATTGAAACAAATCAAAAGTTTTCGGTAAAATTGAATAAACACATAAATCTAAAGAAAATCAAATTGAAAGTTATCTAGGAAAAAATTAGTAACAGCATGCATGTTTGCATTTGCTGGTTTTAGATCTGCCCATATCTAGCTTAATGATCTTCATACGTGCGCTGTCTTTGTTTTGGTTGTTCTAGTTTTCCTACGAACCAAGCTCTCTTTTTCGCCGGAGGTCCCTGGCTTTTCTCCCTTGGTGTTTTTTCGGATGTAATAGGCTCGGTTATTCTACAATTGGCTGCTTATTAAACATAGTCATGGTCCGAATTGAAGGTTGTATGTCTCGGCCTCCCGGTTATGTTGTTTCGGGAAACATCATGTCTATTTCGACAAATATAGTTTTGGAAAGAACAATAAAACCAATACCTTCAGATTTTTCAAAAGCATTAATAAAAGAAAATGCTTCATGTAATTGGATCCGGTTTTACGATTTTCATGCACTAAAAGAGATAGTCAAAAAGTAATTTAGCATCTCGTGCGTATCAGCCCGCCATGCCAGGCTGATAGGCTCGTACTATTTGCGGGCGGGTGCTGTATGGAGTGTTTGAAACAGGGAAGAAGGCATCCCATCTATAAAATTTCGGATAAAGATAAATATATCGAATGAATTTTAACTAATTTTACACAAATAGCAAAAATATTAAGAATATTAGATAATAAGTTAAAGTGTACTATGAAGAAAATTTGAAAGTGTTTTTAAGTAAAATTTTTATCCCACATTAAAAAGAAATAAAAGGAAGAAGCGAGTTTATAAAACAGACATCTAACAAAATTTTCAAATATTTAGTTTAAAGAATTGAAAGAAAAACTAAGCTAATTTGTTAGAATTATATATTTAAATAATTCAACACTAGCTCTTGGTTAGTTATTAAGAAATTTATTTTTATTTTCTATTGTAATTGATTAGTTACTAACTGCACATGATAATTTTAATTTATATTCTCTACAATCCTCTTTTCCTTTCAAAATTTTTTTCTATCTAAAACTCTATAACTTTAAGAAATATTCTCTTGAAAAAATTTCAAGAGTACTATCTGTTATTCCTTGTATACGAAATTGTATCCTAAAGATAAATTGTTAAAATCTTTGTAGCATTATAGCGAAAATAATAATCATCTTAAAGACAAGTATGAGATATTTTCTACATACAATTAAGCACTGCATAATTTCTATTTTTGTTGAAGAACGTTCCAAAATTTTCCAACAA
>CAWUPB010000501.1:0-60403 GCA_963924115.1 Dovyalis caffra | reverse complement strand
TATTACAAGTAGACAAGAACGAATTGCGAGGTCAATACTTAGAATTCTAATTGCAGAAGGCTGCACACAGGATCGATTTCTTAGGCACCACTCTAATTAAGGATGATAGACACAAACATGGACGCTCTAGTCCCAGTAAACTCAAATCATTTGTTTGGACCGCTCACTGCTATACTCTACCTGTCAACTCTAATATGCACCTTTGAATTCCTGCCATGCCAGCTTAATGCAATATTTGTGGCAGACGAGGATGAATCTCAGCTTCATCTTTTTGCCAACTGTCCAAAGGCAAGACAGGTGTGGCTTTTGTCTCCATTTCACCTCCGTGCTGATGTCTTATCTCTCACTTCTTTCTCACACTGGTGGAAAGCCTTGGTCACCAGTCATTAACTAGCGGCATGGCCTACTATCCCTCATTTCACTTGGTTGTTTTATATGTCGAAGATTGTGGAAAGTTCGCAATGACTTCATCTTCAATAATCTGGATTGGCATTCAAAGAGGTCGTCCTCCTAACACCTTCGTTTCACCAACATGTGATAGTTGAAGGGGATGCAAAATTACTGATCAAAACTGCCAAGTCCTGCCTACTCAATATCAGTGAGGCCCGTACCATCATTCAGGAGGCACTCGAAGAATCACCTCTCGATCATCAGTTTTTTTTTTTTTTTTTTTTTTGTTTTTCGTACCTGTAATTGGCCTGCTCATAATGTAGCACAGAAAGCTCTTATAAATTGTCACTCGTTCGACAATTTTGAACCTTTTTTAGTTGGGTCTGTAATCATTTGGAAGATCCCAACATTTCCACTTAATACAAGAGATGAAATTATCTTTGGAAGAAAAACAAAAGAACAAATGAAAATTATTGTTGGAACTATTCAAGCAAAATAATAATTTAATAACTCATCAATAAAATACTATCCAGAGTGGATTTCCAATGAGTTAGAATAGATATTATTTTGCCATTTCTTTTTAATGTTGGAAACCATATTACACTTTGCCCCATTAACAAAATATTATGGATCCATCATTGGTGATTTATATTTTAGGCTTGAATTTTTTATAATCCGTGATTCTATAAAAATTTCAATTATATATATATATATATTAAAAATTAGGCTAGTGAAGGTACCAAATTGGTGGACAAAATCCTCCAATTAACCCGACTCAACCGGACTCAATCGAATTGAGTAGAAAGATAGATAATGAATATAAGTTTTATTGATCGAATATAGATAAAAAGAAAAATGAAGAAATCTCTCCGATCCAATCCGGTTTAGTATGAACTCTACTTTAGATTGCACTGTAAAATCATCTAGGAACTTGAAGTGTGGAATTTTATACAAATTCTTAATATGGAGAATAAACACAAAGAAGCCATAAATTGTGAGAAAGTATGCAACTATATATCTTCTTAAACATTGTGGTAATAGAGAATATAAAGCAAGCCCTAGTTCAAATAGGAGAAAACAAAACAGAATCAATTGGAACAAAGAGTGAAATTAGAGAAAATAAAAGTTTTTTAAGAAAAAAAATACTAACATGGAACGTGTCTAAATTATTTTGTGTCTGATAAGAAAGACACAATTCGTGATTTTATTTTCCGAAAAAAGAAAGATAAAAAAGGTTGATAGATGACAAGTCATACACGTGAGGTGCAAGATCCTCCACATGACAAATACTTTTAGATTCATGTACCAAAAAAATCACGAGTTTTAGTAGGGATCGTGTTACCATCACCCTTATACGCTGTCGTGGAATTTCACTTAGGGAACTATTTTTGCATGCCGCGAAATTCTTTTCTTTCAAAATAAAAAAATTCCAAATTTTTGAAATTCGAACTTTCATATTTTCTTTTTTTATTTTATATTCTAGCTTTTAAAAATGAGTAATGTTATTTTTATATAATTATCTAACAAAATTCGCTTATTAAAGAAAAAAAGAACATTGAATGAGTATTTCGTACATGAAACTGGATTTCGTTAACAATTCGTACAACTGTAATGGTTGTTATACCTTCATAGATGAGTTATGTAAACTAATTATATAATGATAGCATTAATCTTTCAAAATTCATCTAAATCATTATAAAGCCCCATCACATCAATTAACAAAAATAATCCAAAAAACAAAATCCAAAAAAACAAGAAATATTTATAAATACAATTAACACTTACAAATATTATTACAAAGCTACATGTCTGCTGATTAGGATTCTAATTAACCACTTCAAATTAAACTTAGCAAAAGACAAAGAAATATCTGAAATTAAAGATAAAATTTACAAGAATAGAGAATTAGCAAAAAACTGTTTCAAAGATTGTTTTTTTTTTTTTTTTTCGGAGGGGGGCGCTAAATGGATCAAATTTTTTCATAATTTTAACTTATTTGAAAAATAGTCTTTGAATTTTTAATTTAAGATTTGACCTTCCTTGATTTTTTTTTTTTTGTTAAAAATAATGGTCACATAAATAGTCTTTAATGAAAATTATTCACTAAAATTTTATCTAGGGCTCTCGATTATTATTTTTTCTGATTTTCTATATTTTTAATGTTTAGAAAATAAACAAATATACTTATCGATTTTGAAAATTTTTGCAATTTTTTCAAAAATATATTACATTTTTCTCAATGTGTAACTAAAATTTCAACTAAAAACATCAAGAATTGAAGTTTGTAGAGAAGGTGATGGATGAAAAAAAAAAAAAAAGGATTAAATATTTAAAATAAATAAATAAATTTTAAGAGAAGTCAAACATGAAATTAAAGGTTTAAACATTTGTTTTCAAATGAACTAAAAGATTGGATAAATTTTGATCGATTTAGCCGAGACTTTTTGCTTTGGGGAATCCTAAAGAACTAGCAATTTTGGAAGAATCTGTAGCCACTTGAGCCCCTCACTCAGATTTTGGTCCACTCTTCAATCTTGCCACAACCTCAGCCTTCTTCATCAAAAAAGTTGGCCGAAGCGACATCAATCTTGTCCAAATGAACATACATGACAAAAAATAAATGAAAAGAAGGAAAGGAAAAATTAAAAGAGTTAGTTTTTCAACGAACAACTTCATTGCCATTATTAAACTAATCTCTCTGAAATTGCAAAATCAAAGCAAACACAACTTCAAAATCTGCATAATTGAAGTTTATTGTTTTTTGTTAAATTATATTTTTTATAGTTCATTATAGAAAAATCAGCAACGATTTGTATTATTCTTGCAATTCTACCAACCAATCACTATATACAGATATCCATGACGCAGCGGGTAAGCAAGATAAAACTTCTGCATGAAGCTTAGTAAAATTGAATAACAAAATACACTAGCCTCTGTTAACCCCTGTTTTGTAACTAGAAACAGAGGATATAGAGAACCCAAATTTTGTAAATAAGTCTGTATATAAGTATTGCAAAATTTACCTAGAGTTTTTTCAATTCGTAGCATAAATGGTAGACAACATGTTACCCTAAAAGACTTTCAAAGAATAAATAAAATTCAAGATAAGTACGAAAACTAAGAACTAAGTACTGCAATCTTAAGTCTCCCTCTTATTCATGGACTCTAGGTGGCTCACATTCTAACACCCTCGTTAGTTGCCTCCATTTGAGAAGAACTCGACCTTATGTTATCTTATGCATCTAGATATAATGGTTCCTTTAAAGAGTAGAAGGGATAAAGGTCTGCCATATTGAATGTTTTAGAAATGCCCATTGAGCTTGGCAGGTCCACGGCATATGCATTATCGCTTATTTTCTTCAACACCATATAAGGGCCATGTTTCTTAGGTTGCAGCTTGCTGTAAGTACCTACTGGAAACCTCTTTTTGCACAGAAATACCATCACCTGATCGCCAACTTCAAAGATCTACTTTCGACGATGTTGATCAGATGCTTTTTTATACTGATATTATCTCTCTCTAATTTCTATCGTACCTCTATTTGAACAGCTTGCCATTGATCAGCAATGTTTTTTGTAGCTTTATTAACTCTAAGCTGCGAGGAAGCTTGATCAAATCAAGAGCATGATGTGGTGGTGAAATGTATAGAATAGAAAATGGGGACTTTCTCGTAGCACTATGAAATACACTATTGTAAGCAAACTCTGTTTGTGCTAATGCCCAATCCCACTGTTTTGGTCTATTCCCAAAAAGGCTATGAACTAAACTACTGAGGGTTCTGTTTACCGATTCAGTTTGCCCATCCATTTGTGGGTGAGCTTTGCTGCTGAAATTGAGTGAGGAATCAAATAGCTTCCACAATGTCCTCCCAAATGTCAAAAAAAACTTGTTCTTCTTGTCGGAAGTAATGGTCTTAGGTACCCTATGCAGACGTGCTGCTTCTTTGAAAAATAACTTAGATACCCTGTGGGCATCTGAATTCTTCTTGCAGGGGATAAAATATGCCATTTTTAGAATCAGTCAACAATCACAACAACTGAATCCATACCTCTTTGTGTTTGAGGTAAACTAAGTACAAAATCTGTGGTGAGGTTTTCCCAAATATTCTCTAGAACAAGTAAAGGCATGTACAACCAAATACTTTGGGACTGACTCTTTGCGGTTTGACATGTATAACATATTTACATAATTATTGACACGTCCCTTTGCAAATGTGTCCAAAAGAATCTCTTCCCTATAGCAGCAATGGTTGTCACAGCCTAAATGTCCCGCGAGACCTCCCTCATATAGATCACAAATTAGTTTTTCCCTTAATGAAGTTTCAGGAATGCAAAGCTGATTCCCTCTGATGAGAAAGCCATTATGGATGTCACAACCCATTTTTGACCTCTCATTTATTTTCATACCAAAAAAAAAAAAAAAGGGAAATTCAAAAATAAAAAAAATGAAATGTTGCACAGTTTGTCTTTTTCATGATTTTAGACAATCTTTATACTTTTATAGGATTTTAATTTTTCAGATTTATTCCCCATTTTAATTTAAAAAGAAAAAAAAGAAAAGAAAAAAGAAGAAGAAAAGAATGAAAAAAAAAATTGAGAAGATGATTTTGGATCCAATCAAAAATTATATGAAAAACGAGGACCAAGTGATATTCAATTAAGAATGTAATTAGAAAGGGATAAAGATCAAGAAACTTGATTGAAAATTAATCAATGCAAAATTAAAAGAAATCAAGAGAATAGGGATTAAACAATTTCAATTAAGAAGCTAATTGAAGAAAAAAGTAATCAAACATACATTGAAATTAAGAAAAATAATCTACATGACCTAAACTGGCTTTATCCTAAAAATTTCCTGTATAAACACCTTTTCCTTCATATTTAGAGGGACTCTCCACAATTATTTTCCGATCCCAAAAATCCTAGCCTCCATCACACATCTCCAACGAAAACAATCTAACCTCCATTATTCACCTGTCACAAAACAACATAACCACAAATACCCATCACCTCTACCCATAAAAAAAAAATAATAATAACCAAAATATAGAAATTTTAATTTTCATCATTTCTCTAATTTTATTTTTTTTTTTTTTTTTTTTTTTTTTTTTTTTTTGCAAGACATGAATCCCAAGAGAAGAAAAAAAAAGGGGGGGGAGGAATCAGCCAAGTAGTCCCTAAAAGAGGGTCGCCACGCTAGATCGCCCGTGGGTCAACTCATAGACCTATCGGTATTCCTCACTCGAATTGGCCATCCTTCTACTAAAATAGTTTCGATCCACCACCACAAATCTATAACCTACTACTAGATCCACCATTCCCAACTAGTTAGAAAAAAAAATATCGGACGAATCGATGAGAGAAGGTCAACAACTCGACCCAATTATGTACTCGTTATTATCATTATTTTTTACCAAACCAACAACCTCCACCACCATAGAAGTGTCTCTCACCATCTTAGAAGCATTTTCCTTTTGAAACCTTGGGAAAAACATTACCAAAATTAATCGAATTGAAGAGGAGGAGAGTCGGTCGAGCCGGTTCAATCATCATTTTTTGATCAAATTAACATGTTTTAAGGCTAAAGAAATGCTCTAACATGTCCTAAGAAAATCTTTGGTTGGGTTTGGAGCTTTAAAATCAAGTATCCTCACTAGAATTGAAGAGAGAAAAAGAGAGAAATTTGACCAAAACTTCAGCAGCGTCGATCTCCTTCTTCCTTCAACGGCAATTTGTTCCACCTTTACGGACAAGTAGAGCGAGCCTCCCTCTACCCTACAAACCCTTCCATACACTTGGACCGACCGAAGCAACCACCAATAATGGCTAGATAGCGACAACACATGTAATACACATACCGAGAGCATTTTGGTAATTTTACCCCTCGGGCATTTTGGTCATTTTTCAGCATCATCATAATGGGCATTTTCATCAATCTTTAGTGACCATTTGGTTTATTTCTCTTACCTATTTATTTTCATTACTTTATGATGTTATTTTATAATAATGTTAATTTTTTTGTATTAGAAAACTTAGAAATATTTAAGATGTGAAATTTATCTTAATGTATAGAGTTGAATCGATTGTGATATCAAACCAATCTAATTTATTAAGGATGGATGGTGGTTTGATATATTTTTTAAGCATTAAAAATGCCAAAAAAAATAATGAGTTAAGTAGGGTCGATTTTATTCGAGCATTTCACGTAAATACTTTTTGTTAATTACGTCATTCCTTGACATGCCAATCGTGTCAAGACTTTAATTTAGATATGATGCTCAATTGATAAGACTCACAAATTTTGAGGCCCAACGTTAATTTAATATGATGCAGTAAAAAAAGAGTAATTTTGATAATGTTTTCCTTGCATAGCTCAAAATCAAACATGAAAAGAATAAAAACGAAAGAAAGCATTTTTAGTAATTTTAATAATTCTCCTATCTAATAGGGACTTGATGTTAATTCAAATTCAATCACATTTTAGTAATTAAGTTATTCTCCGATATACCAGTTATATCGAGACTTAAACTCGGATCCGATATTAGGTTAATGAGACTCCCGACATCGGGATCCGATGATCGATTCAATATGATGTCACTAATAAAAATAAAAAATTAATTTATTTAGATGATAAACTTGAAAATTGACTCAAAAATATTTTGGTAAAATAAGACTTTTAGGAGATAGGCTTTTAGGAGAAGCATACGGCGTAACTTTCCTAAAAAAAAATGCCTTGGGTGATCGATATCTTCTTAAAGGTATAACCAACTTCTTGCCATAAAATCTCTAAATCGGTGTCAATATTAGGCTCCTAGTTGCTTTAATATTAGTTGACAACTCCAAAAACTTATTTTAACTCACATTCCTAAATAAAAAAAATTTCAACTTATTATTTTTGGAAATCCCCAATAAACATCGGGTAGTGACAATGGATATGAAAGCCTTTAACAATCTAGTTTGTAATACACCTCTCCTACAAGCTATAGAAGTTGTCATCTATTCCATACAAACCTTTAATTTCTTAAAATCCCATAACCTCTTTTCTCATAGTTCTTATCGGTTCAGCATTTCTACTTAAGGCATCGGCCATCTTATTGTATACTCATGCCTTATAATTTAATGAGAATGTGAATTTTTGCGAGAATTGGGACCACCTCGCATGCATATCCCTACCAATTTACCTCGACTATTTAGATACTTTAGACCATCATGATTTGTATACAAGACAAACTCCATACCAATCAAATAATGCTCCCATTTTTTATAGCATACACAATATAATAGAATTCTTTATCGTATGTAAATCACTTTTACCCGACATCACTAAGCTTTTCACTAAAATAAGCTACAAGTCTTTTCTTTTGAGAAAGGACAACACCTATTCCTATCCCACTAGCATCATTTTCAACTTCAAACAATACCTCAAAGTCTACTAATAATAGGATGGGGTAGTACAAAATTTGCTTCAAAATAGCAAAATTGTTGGCAACCTCCTCTCCCCATTCAAATTTCCCCTTCTTTAGACACTTTCCGATAAGTGTTTTAAATGTGGTTGAAATTCCTAATGAATCATTTATGGGAAGTTGCTAACCTATGGAAACTTTTAACATCATTTACTTGTTTTAGGAGTAGGCCATTCTCTAATAGCTTGGAGCTTATGTTCATCCACTTGAATGCCATCTTTACCCACTATACAACCTAAGAATAACAACTTACTTGTCATAAAGCTGCACTTCTTCAAATTAGCATATAACTTATTCTCTTATAATACTATTTAAACTTTTTGCAATTCTATGGTATGCTTCTTTTTGACCGACCATAAATAAGGATATTATCAAAGTAAACTACCATAAATTTACCAATGAAAGGTTTTAGTATCCGATTTATGACCCTCGTAAAGGTGCGTAGACATTGGTTGATCCGAATGGCATCACAAGCCATTCATGTAGTCATCTTTGGCCTTAAGTGTGGTTTTCCATTCATCCCTAAGCTTGTTCGAATTTGGTGGTACCCATTTCGAAGATCGGTTTTCAAAAACACCTTAGTGCCATACTGAATGTCAAGCATAACATCTAGTCTAGGAATTGAAAACTTGTACCCCAAGGTAATTTTGATAATAGCTTAACTATCGATACCCATCCCGTAACTCTCATCCTTCTTTGGAGTCAATGAGGCGGGTCCTGCACAAAGGCTCATGTTTTCTTGGATTTTTCCCTTTCATAATAATTCTTTAACCATTTCTTTCAAAATTATACTCTCCTTTGGACTCATCTTGTAATAAGGTAAATTTGTAAGGTAGCACCGGGAACCAAATCAATATGATGTTGAATGTCCCTCATAAGAGGTAAATCTTTTGGTAAGTCTTTCGGAATGACCCTTTTAAATTCTTCTAACAATGATTTAATGGTCTTAGGTACCTCACGATTTTTTCTTCACGACTAATGATTAAAACTTGTTTCAAAGTTACCATATGGATCTTTTTGGACTCCTTTATCGTAAACTTCATCTCTTGTATTGAATGTATGAGTGTAAAAAGAGTCTATCTATCCATTTTGGAAATTTTTTGATCCGGAACTCCCTTTCATAGGTATTAGATAAAGCTTTTACCTTATTTTTCAATTTTGTACATATTTTATCTCCCATCATGTTACGCTGCAATATCAAACTATCACGGTTTGCCAAATAATAAATGGTAGGCATCCATGTCTACTACATCAAAGAACACTTCATCTCTATTAAATAAGGATTAGGGTGTTCCTCTTCTTTCATCTCTAACCTTACACCATTTGGATACCTAAAATTTCTTTCTTGCATAATCCACTCGATTAAATAAAGATTAGGGTGTTCCTTTACTTTCATCTCCAAACTTTTGACCACATCAATATATGGTTGCTAATCGTTCATTTGGTTTGAAATCATTGTTAGCGTTGAGTGTTATCATCTAAATTTGGTGTCAACATCATTCTTTTCCTTACATAGATTTGACATTCATCATCCTCCTTATATTTATTATCCTCTCAATTTGGTTCATAACATATTTCACCATCTTCTTCATCTCGCTCCACCACATGTACAACCTTTCCGAGAGGACAATCATTGGACCTATGTCTAAGTTGGTTACATTTAAAACACTTACCTATGATTAGCATAGCATAGAGGTTCATGGCCCTCCGACCTCATTTCTCCTGTATAACCTTTTATTTTATCATGGCTTTATCTTCTCTAAGCTTCTCATTACTGCGGGGGCATTTTGTACAATCTTGTTCTTGTCACTAAAGATTCTATAATTATCTCCACTATAACTTCTATAAGATAATCCGGTCTTCCTTTTTGTTACGACATTAGTTCAGCCTTCGGTGCTATATTTTAAGCCTCGGATAGACTTCTCATCACCCCACACCCCTATTTTATCTTTGATGGTCGGTTTCGAGTCTTTCAAGTGCCTAGCAACTCTGCCACCCTTCGATCTCCCTCAAGTCTTTCCTTTTGACTAATCTCATAAAGTCAACGAGTGTATTCATACATTGTCTTCTAACTCTAATGGGCACCTTAGATATTGTTGGAAAAGAATTTTTTTATAATCGAGAGGAAAAATCCCTCATCGAAGTTGTTTCATTCGTTAACAAGTCTTGAATTATGCTTCCCCCTCACAATTCCTCTTGGCCTCCAACCTTTCTTAGCAAGCAAAAGCTCCCCTTTTTAACCTACATGCAATTAGCCTCACTCTCCATCCTTTAGGGATCTTCATGTATTCAAAGAACTTTTTCATATCGGTAACCCAATCGATGAATTCTTCAATATTAAGATTTCTATTAAAATAAGGAATGTCCACATTTGACTCGAAACTATTGTTTTCTCTATCTTCATAATCACACCTCCCTTGGTCGGCACGCCTCAACATAGGTTCATCAAAACACTCGTCTTCATCCGAATCATCCTTGTAAAATTATTGCCTACGTTTGTGAACCCCACAAGTAGGTTTATTGATAGGCTATCCACAAGAGGCATCTTCTTCGGTATATTGCTTGTCATCATTACGGTTCCTGTTGGCATCTATGCCTAAAGCATCTAGTCGATCCACGATCTCTTTAAAATGCCCTTCTAAACATTGGAATTTGCAATCAATTTGTTGCTCTAAAGTCATCAATGCCAACCCAAAATGCGGGATCTCAACCCTCCTTCGCCCTACAGGATTACCGCCTATTGTAACTAGGGCACTTTCCATTAGAATATGTGAGCGACCTTGCTCTAATACTAACCGACACAACGAGTAAGCAAGATAAAGCTTCTATAGGAAGCTTAGCATGATTGAATAACAAAATACATCACCCTCTATTAAGCTTTGTTTTGGAACTAGAAAAACAAAGAATTTAGATAACCCAAATTTTGTAAACAAGTCCGCATATAAATATTGCAAAAGTTACCCTAGAGTTTTTCCAATCCTTAGCTTAAATAGTAGACAACTAGTTTTTTACCCACGTTGTGTTGTGGGTTAGGACAAACTTATAAAATTTTATTTTAAAAAATAATTTTAATTTGATGGTATGTGTTTTATTATTGGTTATTAAAATATATTAAATAAAAGGTACAAAAAAATATATTTTTTTAATTATGTGCTAAACAAAATATTTATTATATTTTTTTTATAAATTTTCCGTTAAAAAAAACATAATTTATTCTTTTATATCCAGATTCTTAATCGATAGCTTGTAATAAAAATCCAAAGTTCATGGACTCTAAACTAAAAACTTTTTTTTATCATTGTTTTTCAAAAAAAAAAAAAAATCTAAGATAAATTATCTAAAAAGTACTTTTAGATATATATATATATATTATCTTTTTATATTTTAAAATTAACATATACTTCAACTTATATTACTCTTATAATTTAAATTTCATTCCTTGAATTTAGCATTTCTTATGAAAATTCTCATCCAATTGGTATTTTTTATAAAAGATTTTATTTATCGATAAATATAATTTATTTTTCTTTATGTTTGAATTTTAGAATAAAATTTTAAAACATAATTGTTTTTTTTAAAATAAATTATTATAATATATATCATGAATTCTTATAATTTTTAAATGATAGTTATGTATATATAAATATATAATTATTTTATTCTAAAACGTTAAAAGTGTATTTCAAATAATTTGTCTCGGTTCAATAGATATGGTCAAAACGTATAAAAAAAAAATATTGAATAGTTGATTTTATTTCAAATTAACTACATATCTTCCAACATAATACAAATTATTTACTATGAATATTTTTTTTAACATTATAGAACCAATTTATTTGAAATAAAAAAATTAAAATAATATTTTAAAGGAACCAACTAATTATTCAAATACAGTTTTTTATGCTAATTGTATTGATCATTTTGTAAATAAATATATATAGATCTAATGCATATACTTGAAAAAAAAAAAAATCTTCTCACCAATATTAAATAAGAATAAAATTTTATTTTTTCATTCTTTAATTTTTATGCAAATCTATACATTAATTGTAACTTTATTTTTGTGATACATTATTATAATATATATATATATATATATATATATATATAGTGTTAAAGTATTTTCTTTTGAATTCTTGATTAATATTTAAGGTTTAAATTATTACAAGTTTTCATTTAAGAATTCTCGAATTAAAAAAAATAATAATAAATCATGTTTTTTAAGCAGAAATTTTATGAAAAATACAAAAAATTGTAATAATTAAATAAAAAATTAATGAAAAATTTTTAAATGATTTTGTTCTATCTACTCGTGGCGTTACGCGGATAATTTCAAAAATTAATCTTCTCATCAACATTAAATAAGAATTTTTTTTCTCATTTGTTAATTTTTGTAAAAATCTATCCATTAATTTCAACTTTATGTTTTGGAATACAATATTATGAAAATTATATTTTAAAATTTTTTTAATTCTCGATTAATATTTTAGGTAAAATTATTATATTTTTTTCATTTTAAAATCAATTCATAAAGAAAAATAATTTTTTTAAGCAGAAAATTTAAAAATAAAAATAAAAAAATTTAAGTGAATAAAAAATTATAATTAAAAAAATTTAAAATTTTAAAATGATTTTTTATATTGAATCTGCAGGAAACGTAGGCAAGTGATTAGTAGAATACTAAGAAATAAACACTGCAATCTTAAGGGTCTCTTCTTCACGTGCACAAGGTGACTCACGTTGTAACGCCCCTCGTCAATCCAATGCTTCAATGATTTACACATCAATTTAAAGATCCTCTTGACTAGTCTTCTAGGCGAATTATGGAGATGGTTATAATAGTTGCGCGAACTGATGTACTCTGGCTGGGAACACTAGGACCCATTTTACATGATATCACCAAGACTCAAGACTGACATGACGTTGCAACTTGCATGCTATTGGCATGGCTAGCTGCCCATCTTTATAAACACTAACCTTGCCTTTAGTTATTTGTTATTGTCCTTACCCTTGGTTTGGCTAACCTTGCCTTTGCTTACAATTTTAACTAGTATTTGGTTAAGATTCTATTTTGTTCTTGTTACCTATATATGTTAAGGTCTTGGTTTATCATTTTATTTTATTTTATTTATATTTTACATAAATGGATAAATAATTTAGTGCAAATAACTCATTTTATTTTTAAATCATTTTTGTCAACAAAGATATTAAAATTATTATTTATTAATGTTGTAAATATATATTTTTCTTGATATTTGTTTAATATAAGTATTATTTTCTAAGCTTGGTTAATTATGTAGAATCAATTTATTTGTTTGATATTTATTAATATTATTTTAGTTTCTAAAGTGATTATCCAGCTTGATTTAATTCTTATTATTGCTCGTTTATTTTTCAATTACTATTTTTTATATAAAAGAAATCATAAGATGTAAACCACGTATCATTTATCCAAAATCCATCTTTTATTATTATATAGTATGGATTTGAACAACTGATTTTTGTTCATCAATCATTACCTCTTTTTTTCATCAATCATTACCTTTTTTTTCTTTATTCTTTAATTTAATTT
Organism: Dovyalis caffra; assembly: GCA_963924115.1. Classification (NCBI taxonomy): domain Eukaryota; kingdom Viridiplantae; phylum Streptophyta; class Magnoliopsida; order Malpighiales; family Salicaceae; genus Dovyalis; species Dovyalis caffra. The sequence continues at coordinate 46,978 of CAWUPB010000501.1, read as the reverse complement.
TAATGTTCAAATATCAATTAGGAATTCTATTATGTTATTGTATATAAAGATGATATGTTCTTAGGAAAATCTACATTTGAGTCTTAAATTAAAACTTTTTTCCCGTTGGATTTACAAAGTCTCAACCATTTCAAATGATGTTTAACATGTATATTGAAGGATTGTGTTTGTCAATGCAAGTATGCTCTTGATATCTTAACCGGATGTGGCTTGACTGGTTGCTAACCATCCTCGCCAACCATGGCTCGTCACCATAAACTTATTCTGATTCTAGTCCCCTTAGTGACGATCCTAGCCAACATTACCATCTTGTTAGCCGTTTGCTTTATCTTCCCCATCACTTGTCCAGATATTATTTATGCAGTATATATTCTAAGTTAATTAATGCGCAGGCCCGGACATACTGATATTAGTTAGCAGTGACTGAAAATTGCAGGCTTCGTAGAATTAACAGTAATCGAGGGGTTAGTCTTGTTTTTTTTCAAAGAAAAACTAGGAAAGCTAAAAACTAGCCTTCTGTCTCTTCCCCTTTGCTAACAAAGGTCAAAAATAAGGAACAGAGAAAGTGAAAATAATTTTGCTTCTTTGACCAATCCTCCTCTTACATGCCCGCAAGCTCACCTGTCGGCCTATTTTAAAAATATTAACACATTATGCACCTCTAAATTTTCAATACCGTTCTCTATGCTCTTGGTCGGCACTCGGTTGTCCTCATCCAAATTCGAACCCAATAACACCTAAAAGACCACCTTAACCTGTACAATCAAATGTAAATACATCAAAAGCCGTACCAGCCAGCTCTGTGCTTTCGCTCTCTGTCATAAAATAGTCTACCATTAAATTGCTTCGCCATTCGCATCATTAGACAGTGGTCCCTTGTCTCTAATAAATAGTGGCGGTGCCAAGTCCACGCACCAGGGAATAATAAATATTTCACATTAAAATGAATGAGAAAAAATAAGATATTTATGTATAAAATAAAATTATAACCCATTAGTCAATATCTATTTTTATTAAAAATGATGTATTGTTATAAAAAAATACAACAATCATAGAATTGGAAAGAAAAATGATGAAAAAATGATTTCACTATAAAATGAAAAGAATAAAAAAAGATAACAAGTTCAAACAATTCTCTTAATCTCTACCAAATGATTATATATCAACTAATGAACAATCAAGCCTATTTATAGACTTCAAGATTAAAGAGAGACTTGAAAGGGATTATAAACTATTAAAAGATGCATGAATTGTATCACCTTTTTCAATTTCTCATATTGAATAAAAATTTGAATCACATTAAGAATAATGGGTAGTTGGAATATGAAATAATCACGAACATTCATTATTTCATAACACTCCCTTTGAATGCTCATCGGACAAGGAACATGTCTCGTTAAAACTTTACTAGAAAAAAATCTAATGAGAAAAAATCTTAGTGAATGAAAAAAAGTACAATATTCATTGTACACATTAATCTCAATGTTGGGTTTTGGCCTCCCCTATTGAAAATATTATTTGAGATCTTTAAAATGATGTATTTCAATCTTGTGAATTATCTTTTCAAAAGTTGTGGTAAGTAATGCCTTAATGAAAAAATCTACTAGATTGTCATTGGATCAAATTCTTCCTTTAATGAAATTATGCAAGCAACATTATCTTCACGTGATATTATCGGAGCTTCTTTTGTTGGTAGATAAACTAGATGTCTCTTGGATATGATGGATCGTTGATCTTAGCCAAACACATTCTCGACTTGCATCATGAATTGGTATTTTTGCATGGTTTGTATATTTAGTAGTTATAGTTTCCTTCATAGAATGTCATGATATAATTGTATCACCAAGTGTAAATACATAACCCGTTTGTAATCGAGTTTTGTTTAGATCGGATAAACAACATGCATCTGCATAATCAATTAAACTCGACTTTGATTTATTTGAGTAAAATAAATATTATATCAAATTTTTCTCGAAAATAATGTAGGAGATGTTTAATTCCATTCCAATCTCCATATTGGAGTAGAACTATGACTTGCTAATAAACTTATAAAAAAGATTATACCGAGTCGAGTATTATTAGCAAGATATATCAATGCACCGACGGTAGTAAGATAATAGTACTTCGGGACTAAGTAGTTATTTGTTATCTTCTCAAGGTCAAAATAGTTTTTTTGGATATCAAGTGAATGAACTACCACTGGGCTAGTCAATAGATGATCTTTTATATGAAATAATTGTAGAACTTTTTTTTTATATAAATTGACTAATAAATAAAAATATCATTCTCTAAATGCTCGAATTACAAGTCGAGATAAAATTTTATTGTCAAGGTATTCATATCAAATTCTTCTTTCAGCCTAACTTATAGCATTTGGAATCTCTTCAGGAGTTCCAATAATATTTAAATCATTATCATATATAACAACTATCACAAACTCCTTTTTGAATTTTTTTTTATAAAAATACATAAATAAACATGATTATTTTTATAACCTTCTTTCAATAAATATTTATTGAAATAATTATACCACATGCACATAGGTTAGTAATAAATAGTAGATATTGAAAAATAAAATAAATAAATATCAAACGTATAACATAAATTGAATTTTTAAAAATCAAAATAATAAAACTAATACTAAAATAATTCGATAGAGATCTCTATAATTTAATTGAATTCATTTCTTGAGAATATGTATTACATGCTTCAAGAATCTTAAGTCCTTCTAGGACTTTCACATAGATATCATTTCAAATGAATAAATAAATTGTGATCATATTTATTAAATACATACATATGAATTTTTTTCATATATTTTGCTAGGCTCATGAGATAACAAAATATAATTGCATCCATTATATGAGAATATGTCTCCTTATAGTCAATGTCAGTTCTTTGTAAAAACTCATGTGTTAAAAGTCTTGCTTTGTGTCTTGTAATCTCATCTTTTTTATTTCGTTTTTGTATAAATACACATCCCAGTAGCTTAACATCTTTCGGTGTTTTAGCTATGGGTTCAAAAAACTACTCTTTTGTAAGAGAATAATTATGCCTGGATCGCTCTTTTCATTTAAGCCATTCATCTTTATGTCGACATTCTTTAATAAATTTAGGCCCGGGATCCTTATTTTCATTCAAAATATCAACTAAAACATTATATATGAAAAATCTTATCAATAAATATTTCTTTTCGGTCCTATTTTTTTCTTGTATTGACGTAATTTATCAAAGTCTCTTGATTTTTCTCAAATATTTGTTCTTCTGAAGCCTATTATCGAAATATCTTGGACCGTTTTGTGAAAATTTACATCCTTTATATTTTCATCCGACCCTTTTCATTTAAGGATTTTTGTCTTTACAACCAATCGGTCTTCCTCACTTCAAGCGTGCTTTAAATTCATTAGCTATAACATTAATAGATTTTTCTTCTAGGACATTAATTCTAATAGAAGCATTCTCGGTGGAGACATGCATTTTAGTTACTCATTTAGAATCCGAGAATGCATTTGACAATTGGTTTGCAATTTCTTATAAATGAATTATCTTTTGAACTTCTAGTTCACATTGTTTTTTATAAGGATCAAAACAATATAAGATAGAGTACTCCATGTAATCTCTTTTAAACATTTTCAATCGCTTATTTTGTTTATGCTCTCCCCCTAATGTTGAAAAAACTATTTCATCAAAATGACGATCAATAAATCGAGCTATAAAAATATTTCTTAGTCATGGTTCAAGATATTGAATTATCGAAAATGATTCAAATCCAACATATATCCCCAATCTCTTTTAGGTGTCCATTTTAGTTCGTTATGAAGAGCACTACAAATATATATCGCAATGCCAATAATTCTTAAATAAGAAATATTTGACTCATGATCATAAATCAATTAAAGGGGAGAGAATTTCGATAACTTATAGGTCCGATGCAAATAAATGTTACCGCATGTAAGATTTCATATCCCCAAACATAAACAGAGAGTTTAGCTTTTATAAATAATGGTTTAGCTATCGATTGAAACCTTTTGATAAATAATTATTCTAAACCTTTCGAGTAAAAACATAAGAACAAGGTTGTTCAATCTTTATTCTAATAGCCAAACAATAATAATTTAATGCTTGAGAAATAAATTCATCCGCATTATCAATATGACTTGTTTTAATGGAATAATCTGAAAATTATTCTCAAAATTAAATTATTTGCTAGTCATCTTGAAAACGTCGGGTTTCGAGTAGATAATAAGCATATATGTGACCATTTTATGGATGCATTCATTAAAATCATAAAATATCTAAATAGTCCACATGGTGGATAAATTTATCCACATATATCACCTTGAATATATTTTAAAAATACTGAATTTTCAATCTCAATTTCACTTATGATGGCTTAATAATTAATTTGTCTTGACAACATGTAGAACATGAAATTCATTAAATTAAAGAATCTTCTAGCTCTTCAATAAATGTCCATATGAATTTACAATAATTTTTTCGCATCATGAAAGACCTAGGGTAACACAATCGGTCATGCTACATAATAAAAGTATTTGAATAAGTAAACTTTTGGTTTATTATATCTTATGTTTCAATCATTCTAATGTTTGGTAATAAAGACTGAAAGAGAAAGTGGGTAATTTTTTTAATACATATTTTCTCGTTCGGTATAATGATTATAATATATAAGCATTCACATTTTCTATCTTGATATGATATCAATTTAGATGAATATATTTGAAACTGAAAAAATTTCTATGAGAATTTGGAGAAAATAGTACATCATTTATAATAAAATTTATCCTTTCGAGTAATAACTTATTTGCTCTTCTAAAGTCTTTAAATCGGTCACTTGACTAATAATATATCAACTCTTCTAAAGCCTTTAAAAGTTATCTCTTCAAATAATAATATATTCACTCTTCTAGAGTTTTAAAAATTTATCGCTTCAAGTCATAATATAATCGCTTTTTTAAAGCCTTCAAAGTTTGTCTCTTTAGGTAATAATATAGTTTCTCTTACGGAGCTTTTTATTCGATTGATATTATCATATATACTATTAACATAGATTAAATAATTAAATAAATAAATGAAAAATAAATAAATAGATTTTTCATAAACATAAATAAATAAATAAATAGTAAAATAAATTTATTTTTATTTTTATGCAATAGAAATTATAAGAAAATATAAAACATCTTATTTACAAATAAAAAAGCTAACAAGTTATTAATTTCAATTACCATCGTTTTGATATATAAAATTGGCGTCTATATTTTATTTTTCAACGACGTTTGACAAGGCTTAATAAGTTGTTTTGGTATACGACAGTGTACACGGCTAATGTCCATTCACACCATATCTATAACATTCATTTTCCGAATACTCACTTTATCTTCTTTTTTTTATATATATACTTCTTCCACTTCGGTGGTGAGATATATTATCATGGTCATCATGATTATAATGATAATTATTTTGACCATCCATGACTATGATCATGTTTTCGTTCGTATCTAAAATTATTATAAGTTGTCACATTCACTTCGGGAAATGAAGTAGATCTAGTTGGATGAGAGTTATTATTTTTCATCAATAGCTTTTCATTTTATTTAGACATGAACAAGTATGAAATTGATTCAAAATATTTCTTAAACTCTTTTTCTTGATATGTTACTTCAAGAGCATATTCGAGACATGAAAAGTAGATGATATTAACTCGAGCATCAAGCACTCATGATCAATAATTCTTGCCTAAAATATCAAAGGCTACAAAATCAAGTTTTATGATGGTTGATATCATAAAAATTTTATATTACAAAGTATAATAACAATATTAGGAAATAAAGACAAATTTTAATAATAAAATTTAAATAAAAACAAACATAATAATAAAATTTAAACTTTTCAAATAATATATGTTATATTATTAGATTCTATATATTAAATCATTTAATTTTTTCAAATGTATATTCTATGTATCATTAGAGGACATGATAAATTAGATACATACCTCTTAATGATTTAAATAATTTAGATCTTTGGTAGAGTACTTATGTAGAAGAAATCCAATGGTTGAAACAATTGATTAAGTCTTTTGGTAGATACAAACCTATGGTCTATTATCTCGATTGGTTAGAACTTCATCCCGATAACATGTTATAAAAGAAGTGGAAACAATGATAGAATTGGAGAGAAAAATGATGAAGAAATGATTTCACTATAAAATGAAGAGAATAGAAAAGATAACAAGTCTAAACAATTCTCTTAATCTCTATCAAATACTTGTATATTAACTAATGAATAATCAAGTCTATTTATAGGGGTCAAGATTAAAGAGAGAATTAGAAGGGACTATAAACTATTAAAAGATGCATGAATTGTATCACCCTTTCAATTTCTCATATTGAATGATAAATTGAATCACATTAAGAATAATGGGTATTGAAAATATGAAATGGTCATAAACATTTATTATTTCATAACATGTATATCTTTATGTATAAATTCTCATGTCCACAAAGTTGACATAGCACGAAAGTTCATGCATCTTTTCGAACGAAGGCAACTTGCGATCATAAATTAATTACCTAGGACTCTCGTAATTTTTTTTTTAAGAACTTAAGTTAATATAGCAAATACGGATATATACATAAACAATACATCCATTACTTTATTGACTATAAATAAATTCAATCTTTTGCACTATTTATTAAAAAATTATTATTTTGTAATTTTTACCCGATTTATATTCAATTTATCCATGTGTTTGGTATCCAATAAAAATAATTTGTTAAAAAATTAATAAAAAATACAAAAAGAAAAAGGACAAAACCAATAAAAAGATGGCTAAGAAACAAACCCCTAAAATGAAACATCGGTATCTTCGGATAATGCAAAGCAAAGGAAAATAGTGATAACTAGACATGGGACCCCTTTTGGAGTTGCCACTTGCACTTCATCAATATATTGTTAGATTTGACCATGTGCATTCATGGGAGGTTAGCTAATGAGTGTTTTGGAAAGAGATTTTTTTTTTATTGAATTTAACATATTCAAAAATATATTGTTGGATTTTTCGGATAGAAGATCTTTTAGGAGATTTTTCTATTTTGGATCGGATTAGATAATGGTTTTGGATAATTTGGAATGTGATAGAGATAAACATGGTTTATAAATACAATATATACTTCATGAAGTTTCATGAAGTGTTGTTTTTAGCTTTAAATAAGCTATAAGGGATAATAATAATTTTTTATTATCTCTATTTTGGATCGAACTTGGTAGTGGTTTTAGATGATTTGGAATGTTATAGAGATAACCATTGTTTATAAATATAGTAAATGCTTTATAAAGTTTCATGATTGTTATTTTTATTTTTAACTCACTAATCTATAAGGGATAATAAATTTTTAGTGCAATGATGGATTTTGATATGAAACATTCTCCAAAAATAGTATAATTATAACAATATACTTAATTTCTAGAAGGAAAAAAAAAAGAGCTATGAACCATCTACCATTGGATCAACTTAAAAAGAGTTTAATGGTAAACATTGCTCCTAAACTATTACGATTTGAAAATTTTGGATCTTTGCTACCAATTTGGGTTAATTGAACCTTAAATTATTAATTTTTTCTTTTTTTGCAAATATGATCCTTATCAATTATCTTTAACGGTATAATGATTGACTATCAATGATCAATTCTTTAACCATTAACATTCTAATTTTTTCTTTAAAAAAAATTAGCTAACTTAGTCACAATATATATGGCCTACATAAGCTTGCATAGTGGATGTTTGTTAGATTTCAAAATTAATAACCCCAATAAAAAAAATTAAAAATAAAAATAATCAAATAGAAAAAATAAAAGTACATATTTTTAAATAAAAATACAAACTCTCGATTAGAAATAAAATAAAATGTTCACATTCATGTGGTGGACATGCTAATATGTTGAAGTGTCAATTTAATGGTTATGTCAATATAAATTTAACAAAAATACCCGATTAAAAAAATTAAAAATCTACATTAACAACAATCTAGTTAATATAAGATTTAAATATTTTATTTTATTTTTAATCTAGTCAATTAAATGGTTATGACTTATGTCAACATGAATTTAACAAATACTAGATTAAAAAAAAATGTGAATGGTCAAAGAGTTAACAATTAAAGATAACGAGATAAAAATTACATTTGTCACAAAAAAATATATTTGAAATTCAATTAACCTAACTGTATAATAAAGACTCAAAATTGTCAAATTGTAATTAGAAGATTTAAATATTTTATTTTATTTTTAATCTAGTCAATTAAATGGTTATGACTTATGTCCGCATGAATTTAACAAATACTAAATTAAAAAAAAATGTGAATGGTCAAAGAGTTAACAATTAAAGATAATAGATAAAAATTACATTTGTCACAAAAAAATATATTTGAAATTCAATTAACCTAACTTTAAAATAAAGACTCAAAATTATCAAATTGTAATAGTTTGAGAGAAATTTTTTCCATTAAACTCTTAAAAGGAATCCAATCGCTTTTCCTACGCATTGCCTTAAGGAAGCTTCAAATATGCATGGATCTTAAGCTTCAAATATGCATGCATTTAAAATATCATTTCAAAGCAACATAAATTATTAGATAGCGTGACGTGAGTTTAATCATGATGCGAGTTTAATGTCTACTTTTTTTGCAACAAATTTTTTTATTATCTATAAACTAGTAACATACACGAGTATGAGAAAAAGAAAAAAAGTTGCATGTGTGTCCGTGTTTGTTATGACAAACGGAGGAAAGAAGACAAATAATGGTAAGTAATAATCAAAAGATAAAGCTAAACAAATTATCAATATACGGGATTTACTTGATTCGATAAATTTCCTACTCCACGAGCAAAAGGGTATTTTTATTAGCTTGATAGTAAGAGAATACAAGAACCCCGGAGGCTTAATACAAAATCTCTATCTTTCACTCTATTACCTAAATAGAGACATAAAAAGGTATAAATATCTCATACCTATAAAGGAAAAAAACCTAATGGGCTAAATATATTATTGGTCCATAAAATTCAAGTCACACACAATAAATCTCCACCTTGGCTTGAATTCCGCAAACCTTTAAGAATGTTAAATAATTCATCAAAACACACCTTTAAACTTACGTGAACTAACTCAATATAAGAAACAAGAGATGTGAAGAGAGAAAATATTAACTTCAATATTAGGACTAACAAATTTCTTCTCTCTAACAAAACCCCAACATGCATAGAAAAATGCTCAAGGCATATGGGCATAAGACAAGTGCTTCATATAGGCGAAGCATGAAGCACGAGAGAGAGAAGAAAACTCATATGACCATGTCTCTCTCCTTCACATGGCCGAGCCTTTCTTTCCAAATCACTACCTCTTTATAGGTAGAAGGCTCTTGAATACCCATTGTCTCAACCCTAGTGAGGCATAGGCTACTAGATTAGCATAAGCATATCTCTAGAGAGGTCTTATCGGTCTCCTCTCCCGATCAGTAGCTATTGAATAAGGCTACTTAGCTTCTTTGGTATCTTCATTCATATCTGAATCTTGTTACACATCCGCAACTATAGGGGATACATTTAGAGATGGTTTTTTAGGAGTATTTTTTTTAAACTCCACTTGAAGCTCCACTTTATCCATGGCTTTCTCACTCTTTCCTATAGACTCACAAGTAACCTTTCCTTGATAAAGCATATATTTCTCATTAAAAGTAACATCTCTACTAATAATGAAGTTAGATGAATTGGGTTCAAGGCACCATAGATAATAACCTTTCACCCCTCAAGCATAGCCAACAAATACGCACTTCTTTACTTTAGGTTCAAGTTTACCATATTTAATATGATAGTAAGTAGGGCATTCAAGTACTTTTAAATTTGAATAATCACTGGATTCACCTAACCATACCTCATTTGAAGTCTTACAATCAATGGTAATAAAGGAAAAATGGTTGACAAGATAACAAGTTGTGTTAATTGCTTTAGGCTAGAAATCTTTCTCCAAACCCGAATTAGAGAGCATACATCTATCTCTCTCCATCAAAGTCTTATTCATACTCTCTATCACCCTATTTTACTTAGGAGTGTGTCTAATTGTGCAATGTCGGACAATCTCGCAGTTTGTACAAAACTTATTAAAATTTCCACCATAAAATTCCAACCCATTATCCGTTCGAAGACGTTTAACCTTCTTTCCTGTTTGATTTTCTACTAGAACTTTCCATTGTTTAAAGATTTTGAAAACATCACTCTTATGTTTGAGAAAGTAGGCCCAAACCTTCCTAGAGTAATCATCAATAAATGTCAAAAAATAAAATGCATCACTTTTGGATGAAACTCGAGCTGGTCCCCATAAATCTGAATGAATGTAATCAAGTGTGTCCTTTGTAGAATGAGTGCCAATAGAGAATTACACTCTAGTTCGCTTTCCTAAGACATAATGCTCACAAAAATCAAGTGACATCATTTGATCACCACAAAGCAAACTACATTTACTCGGAGTAGTCATACCTCTCTTACTCATATGGCCTAGACGCATATGCCATAAGTGAATCTTATCCTTTTAGAGTAGGAACTAATCACCCCTACAGAGCCTATTATTGTACTACCTTATAACACATAGAGATAATTACTTTGAGTTGCTTTCATCACAACCAAGAAACTCTTAGAAACCTTAACAATTTCACTTTTACTAGAGTAGCTATAACCTCTCAAATCCAAATAGCTTAAAGAAATTAAATTCTTATTCCAATCTAGTATATGTCTCATCGCCATCAAATTCCTCATAACCAAATCATGACACGTGATACGAATTGTACCAATACCGGTCATCTCACAAGCTGAATTGTTGCCCATCGAACGGAGACACCACTTACAATTTCATAAGTGATAAAACACTCTTTATTTAGACACATGATAAGAAGTACATGTATCCAAGATCTATTCTTGATGAGAATGACCATCTAGAGGACATACATCAAGAGCACTTTCAGCGAGCATCACCATCAATAGCCTTCACCATATTAGTAGACTCAAAACTTTGACCTCGCGGTTTCTCCTTCTTTTTCAAAGCAAGACAATCTGATTTGTAATATCCTTTCTTAAGATAGTAGTAGCACTTAATATTATTTTTCTTATCTAGGAGTGATTTAAACTTAGAACGAAATTTGGGTCTTCCTTTATAACCCTCTTTATCCTTTTGTCTTCCCCTTACTAGCAAATCATCAACTCGATTATCAATTGCTTTACCATTCGAGCTTATGTCTCAGCTCAACGGAATTCAAAGAGGTCTTAACATCCTCTAAAGTTAGAGACTCTCTACCATATAACATTGAATTAACAAAATTCTCATACGAAGCGAGTAATGAACATAACACATTCTTCATCAAGTTTAATATCAAGATTTTTCATATCCATAACAATCTTATTGAATTCATCTTTAGTATATAAAGACGCTACTTCAAATACAATGTTATTGTAAGATATTTATGCATATAAAGGCTTTCCAACTTCTTCCACAATCTCGCTATCGTCTCTTCATCCGTAACTTCTCGTAATACTTTATCTAACAACGATAATTATAGAAGCACTATGAGCCCTCTTATCCATCTCTTCAATTTTGACGAAGTCATGCTATCCGGGTATATACCCTTAATTGCCTTGACGGAACCTTCACGCCGCAACAAAGCTTTCATCTTTATTCTCTAAAGGCCAATAAATTTTGACCATCAAAAGGTTAAACATCAAATTTCGGAGTCGTCATTACGAACGGAAAACCCCAAAGATGTACAACCTATGATTCGATACCGGTTTGTTATGACAAACAGCGAAAACAAGACAAGTAATAGCAGGTAATAATCAAAAGATAAAGCTAAACAAATTATCAACAAATAGGATTTACATGGTTCGATAGAATTGCCTACTCCACGAGCAAGAGGGAAGTTTTATTAGCTTGATAGTAAGAGAATACAAGAACCTTGAAGGCTCAATACAAAATCTATATCTTTCACTCTATCACCTAAATAAAGACATAAAAAGGTATAGATACCTTATACCTATAAAGGAAAAATCCTAATGAGCTAAATATCTTATTAGCCCATAAAATTCAAGCCTATATATATCTAACAATCTCTAGTGGCGGGGTGTGTGGGGGCATTAGTTGGATATGAAAAGAAAAGCAAGTAATTAATGTATTTGATTGGCACCAAATATTACAAGAAGAAAAACTAAAGTTCTGCATTGATCAGATTCAAAAGGTCCGCATCAAAGGAGAAGTCGGTCCAACTCCTTTGTCCGTGTTCATAGAAGATGTCCCCAACTTTTGCCCCTCCTTTTGCATTTTCCTCTACAGAAACACTTTTGATTGGCTCCTGATCAATTTCTGACCCATTACCAACAAAGCTGCTGTTGCTTGTTAGATTAATTTCTTCGTCATCTAATAAGCCTTCCCACCACATACTTTCAACTTCATTATTATCGGAAGGTGGCAATGCCATTGTGGTATATGGCTTGCAAAGATCGTCTCCAAATGGATGACAAACATTGATATATGGAGTGCCTTCTCTCAACCAACTTATATTTTTGAAGTTTCTAGGTCGAGGCTTTATTATGGTAGCTTTTGTTATTGATTTTGGTTCCGGTTTTGATTTAACATCTTTATTGCTGGAAACCATCATCTTTCGCAGCTTTGTGTTCCAATAATTTTTTACACCATTTGCTGTTCTTCCTGGAAGTCTACCAGCAATCAATGCCCATCTGTGTAACCAAGAGAAAACTATATATATAAATATATTTATGTACATATGATGGCCATATGTGAAATTGAAATGAGTTAGTTATAACTTAGTCTCTATAGCTTGAGAATAATCAAATAATGCATTGATTGGTGTTGATCATCTTATATATATATTGGTTTCAAATATTCCTTCTTTTGTAGCCAAATTAATTTCCCCATTTTACCTCTTCCCTTTTCTATATTAATCCATTCAAGAAAGAAAATGTGATTGAAAAAAGGTTTAAGTTATATAAATATATATATATATATATAGGGATCAAATATATAGTTTTTAAACTTATATTAATTAATTAGTTTTATTAAACTAAATGTACTAAGTTAAAGTTCACTTAATTAGATTTGTTTATTTTAAATGGCAAATCTAAATATTGATACCCCAACAAGGGATGGTAAGGGATCGGATATGAAGCTGTTATTTACTTTATCCAATCTAATAAACATTTATTAAAAACATATAATAGGCATTGAGATTGATAAGAACAAAATAAAAAAATACATATCTACTAATATAATTTTTGAATAATTTTTCTTTTTATACCCATTAATTTTTTTTATGAAATAACATGTAAGAACCTGTTGGCATAAAATTTATAAATAACGACCAAAATAGTTTTATGAAAACTTTAAGAATAAAAAACTTATAAATAATGGACCAAATAACTTTATTTGAAAAAAAAAAAAAAAACTAAACCAATATAAATTTTTATCAATTATTTTTAATATGTATTAATTGAGTATATTAAATAAGAAACCAGGTATGAACTCATATGTTTCAATGAATAAGATAAGAGACTGAATTAATGGACCGGATATCTATCCCTTAATCCATTGCCATCCCTAGCTCGAACGAACTCAAGGCCTGTAGCTTACTCTGTAGCCACCACCATGCCTCTGCCTCATCTCATCACCATAACTAAAACAATTCACTGTTATCGTTTCTTATATTTTTATAGTCTATAGTATGCTTCAAGAATATTAGTTATCTCCTTCACATTTAAAAAAAGAAGGAAATACTACGAAAACTCTCATTACATTATATGTATCTATTTGTTAATCATTTGAGAAATGACCTCACCAATAGTACTGAGATATAGACATTTTCACTTGCCTGTTACCAAGCAGTTTGTGGAGCCTAATAATTAAGTCAACTTCGTCTGCAGAAAACCCTCCTCTCTTGATATTTGGCTTAAGATAGTTCAACCACCTCAGTCTACAGCTTTTCCTGCATCTGTTCAAGCCTGCAAATTAAAAGTGAGAATCAGTGTATTCTTTTTTTTTTTTAGCGTCCAGCTAGTTGAATATATAAGGCCTGCCTCTTGTCACCCTCGATAAACTATAATCAATATAGACATATACGCATGAGAAATTCTCTAGTGATAATTGCTCATGATCTCTCCATATTGTAGCAAAGAGAGAGCATAATGTTTGTCAAAGAAAGAGAAATTCTCTCAAGGGCATTTTTCTTTCTTCAATACTAAGGTCAACAGACCTTGGATTTTACGATGAGGATAGCTAGGCCTCTTTTACCTTTAGAAACCCACATCGAACTACAAGAATGAATTAAGACATTTAGATACCTGCTCTGAGGGGAACTTGACGCCATCTTCCTTCACCATATTTTTCAACGCACTTCCTCAGAAGTATGTCTTCCTCTTCGGTCCATCCACCTTTCCTCACTACTGATGAACTTTCCATAGAAACTTTTATGAACAAGTGTACAAGATATAAACAACCACGTGAAATGCATTTGCATGTCGATCACTGCGTCTAAACTATCATTTAAATAGCACTTTTCTGAGCTCAATTTTGAAGTTGCTAATAACAGCGACGTGCAGGGTTTGTAACCACAGAAGATTTTGCTTATTGAAGCTGCGAGGTTGAAAAGATAGAAGCGTTATATACTATTTATCAGCTACCGGTCCAACAGTTACAAACCGTTAGATTGATGTTTGCACGGATTGAAGTCTTCCATTTGATTATCACTGCTCAATAAAGACAAGGTAACAAAATTACATAATCTTTTGGCAGAAGTACCCCTCTTCCTAAAATGCACCATTCAACAATAATAAAAATAGGCATTCAATTCGTGTCTACTTTGTCTTCACTCGAATGTTATTTTCAGTCAGGATTTTCTAAAGCAAAATATAGCATCAGTACAAATTCTCACAGATTAAGATTCTTACTATAACATGGATTCTGAAAGGTTGTGATCTTCATTTAAATCTATACTGTGTTCATTCCGTAAGAAAAAGGGAAATTTCAATTTTCCTTACTAAAGTTTGTGTGTTTTCTCAATTTCATTTAAAACTTTGGATTTGTTTCAATTAAACGCTATATTTTTTTCCACTCGGCTTAGATTTCATTTTCATTTTCAAATTTTATGAACTATCCTAATATCAATCACTAAAACAAAAGATGAGTTTGCGACGGGAAATTAGCAACGGTCCACAAACTGTTCCTAATTTATAAAATTTACGACGGTTTTAGCTAATTTAGCGAAGGTCCAAAAAACCATAGCTAAAATTCCCAAAAAGGATCGTTTTTAGCGACGGTTTAACCAAACCCTTGCTAATTACCTGGTTTTTTTTTTTTTTGGATACGGAATGTATTTGCGACAGTTTTTCTAAAAAAACCCGTCGCAAAAAAATTGAAATTAGTGACAATCCAAAAACCGTCGCTAATCCCATTCCAAAAAATTTAGTAACTGTTTTTTTTCAAAAAAAAACTGTTGGTAATTGCATTTAAAAAAAAATAGAAAACCAATTTTTGCAATGGTGTTTTGCAAAAAAAACTATTGCAAAAATTCAATTTAGTGCCGGTCTAAAGTCGGTGGGAAACGGCTATTTTTCAAAAGTTGAAAGAATAATTAACATTTAGCAACGGATTTAGCAACGATCTATAGATCGTCACTAAACCTTTACCTTTAAAAACCATTCCACCCAAAAATTTTCAGAAAAGAATCTCTCTCTCCAGCCTCTCCTCTTCTCCTCCGACAACGACTCCGATCTACCCAAATTTGCCATAAAATCTTCCCCCTCTCCCTTATTTTCCTTCCATTCTTGTACTCTCTCTCCTCCTTGCCTTTCTCCCCTCCATCTCTCCCCCTTTCTTTTCTCTTTTCCACTTTCTTTCTTGCTTTCTCTTCTCTTCCTCCATCGGTCTTTTTCGACCCGACAAGTTCGACGAAGTCCTTTCACCGACACAACTCCCTCTCCTCCTTGTGTTGGTGAAAGGTCCTCCCATCTAACCCCTCATTTTATTTTTTAATTTTTTCAATTATTTAGTTAATATATTTTAATTATTGTTTGTTAATTTAATTAATTGTTATTGTTAATTGCATGTGTTGTTGTTATTGTTAATTGGTGATTTATTTAATATTATTGTAATTTGTTACTTTAGTTAGTTTAATTGTTAAAAAAATATAATTGCTATTAATTGTTGTTAATTGTGAAAGTTTAAATTGTTAAGAAAATTTAATTGTTATTTTTTTTTGTTAATTTAATTATTATTGTCATTAGTGTAATTGGTAATTTAGTTAGTTTATTGTTAAATGTTATTCATTAATTTAGTTAGTTTAATTGTTGGTATTTTTGAAAGTTAATTAATTTACAAAATTGTTAATAAGTTATTAGAAATATTTTATATTTTTAGTAAATAAAAAAATAATTAGTAATTAAAAACTTAATATGTGTTGAATTTAGATTTAGTAATTAAGAAATTAGTAAGTGATTAAGCTTAAATTATAAATTTTATTATTAATAAAATTTAATTGCTATTATTTCTTGTTGTTAATTTAATTATTATTGTTACTAGTGTAATTAGTAATTTAGTTAGTTTATTGTTAAATGTTATTTATTAATTTAGTTAGTTTAATTTTTGGTATTTTTGAAGGTTAATTATTTTAGAAAATTGTTAATAATTTATTAGAAATATTTTAAACTTTTAGTAATTAAAAAATTAATTAGTAATTAAAAAATTAATACTTGTTGAATTTAGATTTAGTAATTAAGAAATTAATAAGTGATTAAATTTAAATTGTTAATTTTATTGTTAAGAAAATTTTATTGTTATTATTTTTTGTTCTTAATTTAATTATTATTTTTATTAGTGTAATTGGTAAGTGGTAATTTAGTTATTTTATTGTTAAATGTTATTTATTAATTTAGTTAGTTTAATTGTTGGTATTTTTGAAAGTTAATTAATTTAGAAAATTGCTAATAAGTTATTAGAAATATTTTATATTTTTAGTAATTAAAAAAATAATTAGTAATTAAAAAATGCTTTTTGAATTTAGATTTGGTAATTAAGAAATTAATAAGTGATTAAGTTTCTTTGGTGGTTCGTTAAGTTAAGGTGTTAAGTAATTACAAAATTAATTAATCAATTAAATATTAATTAAATTGTAATATTTATTTATTAATTTTAAAATATATTAGTAATAAAGCTTATTTTTTTGTAATTAAGTTAAGTAGTTAAGTAATTAGAATATTAATTAAGAATTAAAATATTATGTTTTTTTCAAAATTATACCTAGTAGATACAAAATTAAGTTATTAGAAATATTTTAAATGTTTTCTAATTAAAAAAATAAGTAGTATTTAAAAAATTAATACTTCTTGAATTTAGATTTAGTAATTAAATTTTTTTTAGTAATTACAAATTTATTTAATAATTAAAAAATTATTAAGTTTAAAATGAATTTGGATCGTTCTTGGATTGACTTTAGATTAACCGATGGACTACTAAATGAGCGTTTCGTAGAAGGGATTAATGAATTTATTAATTTTGTGGTTAGTTATCCGGAGTGTATGGATAGAAATAAGATACAATGTCTATCTAACTTACAAAATGTTAAAACTCGTAGTTTTGAAAAACTCGATACCGTTAAATATCATTTTTAGATATATGGTTTTGTGTCCGGGTATTATGTGTGGAGACATCATGGAGAGAATGATTCGGTCATTTATGACAATTCATTTAATTATGTTCAACAAGAATAAATATTTGATGATCGTAAAGTCAATCGATACCACACAATGGTGATGGATGCAATCGGTCCATCATTGAATCCGTCTAATACGGACGAAGATCCAAACCTCGTTGCACAAGCGTTTTACAATTTATTAGATGCATCGAATAGAGAAATATGACTCGGTTTAGAAAACCATTCACGGTTATCAGCAATGTCTCGTTTGTTATATCTCCGGTTCGAGAACCATTTCTCGAAGAGGTGTTACGACAACTTTTGTCAACTTATGAAAGAGTTAATACTTGTCGATAACTGCATGTCGGAAGACTTTTATAGTATAAAAAATAGTGAAAATGATGGGTTTATCGATTCAAAAGATCCACGGTTGCATAACCGGTTACATGTTTTATTGGGGTAAAGATAACGAGAGAATCACTTGTAAAATATGTGATCATCCTCGATATCGAAATCCTAGGTGAGGATCAATTAGAGAAACATATGTTCCGTATAAAAAATATATTATTTTTTGATAACCTCATAATTATAGAGGATGTATGCATCGAGCGCCACCGTTGGAGACGTAATGTGGCATGCACAACATGTCCGTGAGCCAAACATCATGTGTCATTGATCGGACTCCTTTACATGACGACATTTTATCCAAACACATCCTTCTTTTGCATCGAAATTAGGAATGTTAGATTAGGTGTTTGCACCGATGGATTTTAGCCTTTGGTAAATCTAGACAACAATATTCTTCGTGACTTATGATTGTAACGTCTTATAATTTGCCACCATGAAAATGTAAGAAAGAAGAATATATGTTCTTAACTATAATTATCCCGAGTCCTAAAAACTCTAAAGTCAATCTAAACGTATACTTACAACCCTTAATTAAAGAGTTGGTTGAATTGTGAGAAGTAGGTGCTCTTACTTATAATGCGTCCCATAAAGACAATTTTCGGATGAGAGCTGCTTGTCATGTGGACAATTAGTGATTTTTATGCATATTCAATGTTGTCGGGTTCGAGTACTATAGGTAAGATAGCATATTGTATGGAAGATTTTGATGCTTTCATCCTCTCGTAATGATAGAAAAACTTCATGGTTTGATTGCCATCGAAAATTTCTCCCACAAAGCCATCCTTTTAAGTGAAACGAGGAATGAGTTCAAGCAAAATTATACGGTTATAGACATTGCTCCGCCGATCAAGTCCGGGATAGAAATTTTACAAGAATTACACCATTAGTGGTTGTTGAAATATAACGAAAGAGAGCTCCGATGAGTATAACAATAATATATCTAAATATTTTAGTTAAAAAAAATGGTATGTTCTGGGATTTATCTTAGTGGAGTTCTAATCTAATTTGACATAATTTGGATGTGATGCATATGGAAAAAAATATCTTCGATAATGTTTTTAATACAATTATGAGTGTATTGAAAAAAATAAAAGACAATGCAAATTCTAGAGAAGACTTGAAGCAATATCGTCGACGGCTTGAATTAGTAATAGATGAAAACTTTAGAAAATACTCAAAAGCTTGTTACACTTTAGATAAACACCAAAAAATACAATTGCTAGAATGGAGTAAACAACTCAACTTTCCAAGCCGATATATCTCTAACTTGGCAACGTGTGTCGATATGAATAACCTCGGATTACATGGCATGAAAAGTCATGATCGTTATGTATTTATGCAAAGGTTAATACTTATCGCATTTCGTGACATGCTCGCCAATAAATGTATGGCAATCACTAACCGAGTTGAGCTTATTCTTTAAAGAATTGACATCCATTGTGATTAAGGTTGAAGATATGATCCTTCTAGAGAAAGATATACCTATAATCCTGTGCAAATATGAGCGTATTTTCCCATCTAGTTTTTTTTGACTCTATGAAGCATCTTCTCGTACACTTGACGTATGAAGCAAAAATAGCAAGACCGAGTACAATATCGATGGATGTATCCATTTGAAAGGTAAATATTTTTTTTACTTTTTGACATCTATTATTAATTAACTCTTGAAAATATTTGTTAAGTTTAATGCATTTATAATATTGTAGGTACCTTCAAAAATTAAAAAAACAATGTTAAAAACAAAGCCAAAGTCAAAGGGTCAATATGCAATGCATATTTAGTTGAAGAAACTTCAATATTCTGTTCATATTACTTCGAGCCTCATGTACACACTAGGCATCGAAAGGTGCCTCGAAACTTTGAGTGTCATCGAGAACCAAGTGATGACATTGAAAGAATGCTTGTAATATTCAAACCCAAAGGTAGACCACTAGGTCGAGCAAGATCACATGTCCCGACGGATAAAGAAAAGAATGCATCTCACACCTATATTTTGTTGAACTGTGATGAAGTGACATCTTATACGGAGTAAATGCTATAACTCGTAAAATATTACTATACATTACTTCATTAAGTATTAATCATTTTAATAACACATTATAAGAATTTTTTTCTTCCTCGGATATTTTATCACCCGACTTTATGAAAGTGATCCCGACATATCGAAGAACAAGGTAGATATTCGGCTTGAAACCGATTTTGCATTACGGTTCCCTCGATATGTGACTATAATTAAGAAAGTAAAGATTGTTTTTAATTATGAAAAAATGATTTTATCAAATTTTATACTAACATTAAGCTATAATGAATCCGATGTTTACGAGCAAGTCAACCACAACCCAATACGAGTAATAAATCGAGTACATTAAAAATCTAGCAAAAAGACCATTACGAACGACTAAGTCGTATATGGGATACATTATGAATGGGTATAAGTTCCACATCGATGTTCGTGGTTCGGAGAGAGCATTAATGTGTAATAGAGTGTGTATAGAAGAACTTAGCTATGGTATGGTGGAATATGACTACTACAATTGGTGATCGATATACTCGAACTTGAGTATCTTACCTTACCAACTAAGAAAACCATTTTGTTCAAATGTGATTGGTATGATACTATACCCGGCATCGGTATAAGAGTTCATGATCATTATGGATTAGTAAAGGTCAACGATTGTGGGTCTTCAAATAGATCCGATCCCTTCATACTAGCACCACAAGCGCGTCGGGCGTATTATGTAACATATCCTACATCGAAACGCATCGGACGCGATTGGTTGATGGTGTGTAAGGTAAAACCCGGATCGACGAGTGGATGTGCTAGAATCATATGTTATCATCAACCAAACAAATATCGAACCATTTTAACAAAACAAAATGGAAGGCCAACACAATGTCATCCAAGTTGATGATGATGAAGGTCGATCATTGATTGATCCAACTGGAGTGTTACTAGATTTAGAAGGGAGTGAAATTAATCTAGAGAATGAAGATGAGTTTGAAATAGATGTTAAGGAAGACTTTGGTGAGGAATGTGATAATGATAACCATGATACCGATTAGGGATATGATAAATCCTATTAGATTATAAATATTATTTTTATATTCAATTGACAAATTGTCCACTTGGATTTTATGTACTTGCAGTAGCAAATTAAGGGTTTAAGCACCTTTGTCCTCCCGAGTTGTTGGGCTAGGCTGATTTTGTCCCCCCAATCTAATTTGTCACGTTATTTCAATATATCTCTAGGGTACTCGTCCTTGTTCTTTAAAAAAAAAAAAAGGTATTCAATTTTGTTAGCCTATATAGTTTACATGTATTTTTTTAAGGTCACATTTAAATGGATGTTTGTGTGTTCATGTTATTTAAATATATTTCAAATTGTTCATATTAATTTGAATGTTATATGTTAGTATTATATAATGAATATTTTATTTAAATACTAATGAATGTAAAAATGTGTAGGTCATAATGACTTGAGGTAAGGGACATTCCGTGATGCGTTGGCCCATGTCATACGGTAAGGGTCGCGGTTCGGATATTGATTTAGGCGGTGATCACGGACATGGACATCATTCTCATTTCGTTCCTAGTCGGATGGGCCCACCCATGGATATGCCTCCGTACCACTCTTCCGAGTGGGCCCCCGATATACCGTTCGAGGCTTGACATGTCTCAACCTCATCCATATCCTTATTATGGATGTCCACGTCCCCCTCATCTTTTCCTTCGTCGTCATCGGTGCCCTCATCATCATAACAAGACAACCATTATGTTCCTAAACATGTCCCATCGTAGAACGTCCCTCATCCATTGGCTTCGAAACCTATCACATCGATGCTCGACCCGTGAGTTAGGGTCATTGTCGTTGGTCGTAATGAGTACGTTTTATGCTTAGTTTTATGATAAATTTTTTTATTACCATAATTATGTATTCGTTTATTTTTTAATTTAATTAATGTCTATTTTCGTAGGTTGTATCCCTCCAATGTTTGCTCTCGCACGATCTTTAAGATATTTCAAAAGTTTGTTCATATTTATGGATGGATGTAGAAGAAAATGAGTCCGGAGACAAGAAAATTTTACTAGGAAGAGTTTAAGGTACTAATTTATTTAATTAATTTATTACATTACTTCATATTTAAATAACAAATAATAATATCCAAATAAATTTACTAATGAATATTATTATTTTTCTTACGTAAATCATTTATGTAGGATGATGATATGAACAAGAACATAGTTAAGAAAGCATGGAAAAGTCTCGCACGGAAGCGATATTCTGATTTTCTTTGTCATCTCGGAGAAAACCGAAGCCAACATTTATCTCACAGGATATACGGGATGCATAGACTATGAAATGGGTAAAATCCAAGGCGGTTACCCGATCCGAGATGGTGGGGCGAACCGTAGGAGTTAGACTAATGGCATCGAAGCTGGTCCTTCAAGACATACGGAGGGATCGATCAGCCATAGAAAGCATGCAATACGCATGGTAAATATAGATATAATTTTTTTTATAATGATATCCAAAATAATTAATTAAATATTTGAATATATTTAATACATTTACGTATATTGGTTTCAACTCGAGGTGTTGGGACGTGAACCCGATCCTCACGAGGTTTTCTTAAGGGCTCATTAGAGAAAGGTTGATGATTAGTATGTCTTCATCGATCAACGATCAAGACTTATCGATGTAAGTTATTAGTTTATAACATTATTTCATATATATTAATTTGTTACTTTATTTTACATAACTATTTAATATTATGTGTTTCAAAATTATGCGAGAGATCGTAGAAAAATTAATAAATGAGGAGGAGGTTGCTAGCCGACGGTCGATGGGGACTACATCGATCGATGTCAACATTAATGAGATTTTTAGGAATGCCGTTGGTGGAGGAGATAGTAAGAGGAAGACAATGTACGGACTCGGGTCACACACTTCTCACTATTACTCTAACATCAATATAGGCTCAAGCTCGATAACTTCGTGGTTCAATACCGTTGATGAGGAACAGCGTAAGAAAGTCCATGACCAAACATCTGCAAATACAATTGATATTCGGAACCTACGGGATACCGTCACACGTGCTAGAGGGTATTGTCACATCATTATTGGCTACA
Source organism: Dovyalis caffra (assembly GCA_963924115.1). Classification (NCBI taxonomy): domain Eukaryota; kingdom Viridiplantae; phylum Streptophyta; class Magnoliopsida; order Malpighiales; family Salicaceae; genus Dovyalis; species Dovyalis caffra. The sequence continues at coordinate 23,684 of CAWUPB010000501.1, read as the reverse complement.
ACAAATGAGTTGAAGGAGTATAGTCGTCGGTAACATACGATGATGACACAAATGCGATAGATGTTCATGCGGTATTTTCAACAAGGTGGTAGTTCATCCGTCGTGCCCGAGACCGACGACGACTCCACCCAACCTCCGAGTGACGATCCCGGCAATTTCTCTTAGCTATCATGTTTTTTTGTAATAACGACAAACTTTATATTGTTTTTAAGAATTTAATCATTAAATAATCTTTATTACATTTTAATACAATTTATATTAATAATTTTTTAAATATTATATTTTGAATTTTTAGTAGACTTTTTAAATAGCAATTGATTAATTTTAGATATTTAAATTGGGGGAGGAAAAAAATTAAAATCGGATAAATAGCGATGAAATTAGCGACGATTTTGACCGTTGCTAATCTCCACTAACTTATGACGATCTTTTGAGACGAGACTTAGCAAGGGTTTTTTGCACCGTCGCAAATATTCCCTCGTTTTACTACCATATTTAGCAATGATTTTTTTTTTTTGCGACGGTTTAATCCGTCGCAAAATTGACGACGGTCCAAAAACTATCACAAAAATTTAGCGACCGGCATTTTGGCAACGGCCTTTGGACAGATCACTAAACCATCGCTAAATTACATTAGCAATGGTTTTTTCTAAATTAGTGATGGTCTAGACCGTCGCTAATTCAATAGATTTTTGTAATGAATCAAATGATAAAAATGAACAAACCGAAATTGAAAAAAAAGTATTAAAGATAAGACCTTTTTTCAATAAGACAAATATGATAGTAAAAACCAATTTTTTTCATCAACACTATCTAGCAGTCATTTAACGATACAAGAATAAAAATAAGTTAAAAACAAAAAATGGGACAAAAATATTTTTGTAATAGAGTATCAACCACCATTGTTTTTGTTTCTCACACATTCTCTCATTAGCATTTCATATGAATACTTTTTATTTAATTTTTTATTAAAATTTTGAACAAAACTCAAAAAAAAAATCTCATATAAATAGAAAGTAGCCCGAGTACATGACAATTTTAACATTCTAGAGACGTAATTATTTTCACGTATCACAAGTGCTCTTTGACGACAATATCAAAGAAATAAAGGATACATAATATATCAAATAAATCAAAATGGTGAATTTTTTTATCAAAAAAATAAAAATAAAAGAAAGAGTGAGATCAAATTGAACCTTGATTTTTATTAAATTATAGTATTGATAAAGAAAAGATGGTATTGCTAAGTGAGAATTGAAGTCGGTAGGATTTGAAGATTTCTTAAAAAACTAACCCTTCCAAGTTTTATCACATTTGTTTTAATAAAATACTCTCTATGTCCCATAAAAAGAGTCTTATTGGAATTTTTACACAAATTAAGAAAATAATTTAAATATTATGTCAACTCATATATTTTTATTGTATTTACTACAATATCTTTTAAAATTAAATGCAGTCGAACAATATATATATATATATATATATATATATATATATATATATATATATATATATGAATTCAATTTTAAAGACGGGTAAAGTAGTAAAATTTGATACTCAATTCTTTGACATTTTGATAAGAGACATACATTTTGAGATATGTCAATAAGAAAATAATGGCTATTTTCATGGTTTTTTTTAAAAAAAAAAAAGATATTGAGATAATTCATAAATTTCAGAGATGAAATTAAAATTTACCCACATGGGAATAAATGAAGAAAAAAATATAAAGAAACTAAAAGAACTAGGGTATGTCCATAGTAAGTGAATAGTAATGAATAGTACCCTGGTTCTTTTGTTTTCTTTTGTTCGGTTTTTTTATGCTTCGGGTTGACCAAGCAACCAAAGCCTGGCCGGCCCCTTCTTTTTTATTTTCTTTTTTTATGCATTTCATAGATCCAAGCCTTGGTGCCCAAGTTGGCATTCTTTCCTTCTTCTTTTTTTCCTTCATATATATATATAGGACTCATGATTAACAAACATATTTTTAGGTTACAATGGCCATTTTGAAACATTTTTAATTTTTTATTTTATTGTAAATTTGTAATGGCTGATAATTTTTTGATATAATTTTTTTTATTAATAAATTAGATTTTTAATATATGAATTTTGGGATAAAATTTTACAACATCAATGTTTTATTTTTTTAAATATATTATTATAATTTATACAATAAATTATTTTTATATTTTTAAATGGGTGTTTTATTTTTAATATATATATATATATATATATATATATATATATATATATATAGAGAGAGAGAGAGAGAGAGAGAGAGAGAGAGAGAGAGAGAGAGAGCTAAAAGTATATTTTAGATAATTTGACTTAATTTAAAAAAAAACAATAATGAGTTAAAAAAATTCACAAGTTTTATTTGCTTTTATATATTTATTTATTCAAAATTTATTAGAACCAATTTTTTTGTAGTTTTATTTTAATCTATTAACTTCAATATATTTCTACAATTTAGGCGGGTTTTTTGTATATTTTTCTTTTTAATATATATATATTAAAAATTAACTATATATAGATTCGATTTATATTAATCATAAAAAATAAAACTTTCTACTTGCATTACACCATATAAATCGTTAACCCTATATATGTAACGATTGTCTATCCGCAACGTAGAGTGAGTATACGACTAGTAAGATCTAATTGAAGCAAATTAAAGATTTTCAATAAGATTAAGAAAACACATAAAAATGAAGGAAGGCAAACTGAAATTTATCCTAAGAAAAATAATTAGTAACAGCATGCATGTTTGCATATGCTGGTTTTAGAGCTGCCCTTCTAGCTTAATGATCTTCATAGGTGCGCTGTCTCTGTTTTGGTTGTTGTAGTTTTTCTCTCTCTTTTTCTCCTAGGGTTTCTTGTTTTTGGAGGTAAAAGACCCTGCTATTCTATAGTCCGAATTGAAGGTTCACTGTCTCGGCCTCCCGGTTATGTTGTTGCGGGAAATATCATGTCTGTTTGGACAATACCTTTAGAATTTTTCAAAAGCATTAATAAAAGAAAATGCTTCGTGTAATTGGATCCTGTTTTACAATTTTCATGCACTAATGAGCTAGTCAAAAAGTAATTTAGCATCTCGTGCCTGTCAGCCTGACCAACCCAGGCTAATAGGCTCATACTATTTGTGGGTTGGTGCTGGTGGAGTGTTTCCAAAGAAACAGCGAAGAAGTCATCCCATCTATAAAATTTCGGACGAAGATAAATATAAGGAATGCATTTTAACTAATTTTACACAAATAACAGATAAAATAAATAATAAAAAAGCTATATAATATTATAATTTCTGTCATTGTGCCTATGGTACAAAATTCGTTAACTTCGGTTCGTGTTATGTAGCATGATCCCAAAATTTAACTCCTTAATTAGTTTGATATTATTCTTGGAGAGGTCCGTGATTAATTCTATTAAATAATAATATAAATTATATTTTAAGGCATTATGCACTCGAACAGTTTAAACTTTTGAATTGAAATAATCTTTTAATATAGCATTAAAAACTTAATAATCAAATAATCACGAGTTCAAATATATTTTAAAAAATAATATAGATCACATATTGAGACCTCACTTAATAATTTTCAAAAAACATTTTAGAGAATAATATAAATCATAAATTGGGATATCACCTATAAACAAGATCTTATAAATAATTTTATATTATTCTCTAATACATTTTTTTAAATGAAAGTCTAAACATTTAGGCTTGAGATTTGTATAAATTTATATTATTTTGTGCTTAATACTTAAGAAAGTGACGGTAATAAAAATTGAATTCAGACCATATCATCGACCAAACTTTCATATAATAGTAAACAACAAGTGACAGATCTATAACGGGGCACGAGAAAGCTGAGGTGGTACCAAGTAAGAAAAATTAAACTGTTAGATGAGAGCCTCGTGATACTGTCTGAATGGTTCAAATGTCAGTAGAGCAACTGAGCAAGTAACTTTAATCTGGTCCCTCACGTTTGTGGAGTTCATTGTTCATCTTACATGCTTGCACAGGTTACAGAATGCCAGAAACGTAGCTGGTTTACTGTTTGTCTCTAGCCTAGATCAGGTTGAAGGTGCTACGCGGAGTGCCCTATGACAAAATAAATATTGTTGACAAAAAGCTGTGCTTCTAAATAAATACTATTAGTTGATGCATCTCTTAATTACTCATGTTCACCCCGTGGATGGATTATGGAAGCCTTCTTTTATTGGCAGCCATGCATGAGTATGTCAATGGTTTTTCCATACTCGTTGTTTGGCTGTAAGAGGCTATCTTGTGTTACTTACTGCTTAAGGTCCAGCTCTTGCAATTTTTGTCCTTGGCTGTCCTCATCTTTTGGTATCTCTGTTTAAGTTTTTTCCTTGCTGCTCACACACCGGTGTTTATCATGAAATCTTATCATCTGTTTTTTTTTTTTTTTTTTGAAAAAAAAAAAAAAAAAAAAAAAACAGAAAGTCCTTTACAATTACAATAAAGTTACTGATGTAAACAATACATGGATGAATCCAGTGTTTTATTCTTATATTGAGAATAGCGTGCAAACCACATTGAGAATATTCGTACCCTCCAGTGCATTAACTATCGTTTTTTTCTTTTTCTTTTTCTTGTTTCCTTTTTTTTCAATTTAAGGTTCAACATATCTTGAACAAAACGATAAAGAGTAGTTCTCTTCAATTAATTCTTAATAGGGAGATAATAGCCATGGAGAATAAACACAGTAAAGCCGTAAATTCAAATAGAAGAAAACAAAACGGAATCAATTGAAACAAAGAGTTAACTAAGAGAAAATAAAAGTTAAGTGAGAATAAAAAAAAGGTACTAATATGGAACCATTTTGTATGCGATAAGAAATGATTAGACACAATTCGTGATTTTATTTTCTAAAAAGAAAAGAGAAAAAGGTCAATAGATGACAAGTCATACATGTGTGGTGCAAGATTTCCACGTGACAAATTCTTTTAGATTCATGCATTCCTCCTGGTGCCATTTTCAGTCATTCTGAACTTGTATTGCCAAAAAAAAAAAAAAAAAAAGCAGTACCTTTCATTAACGTTTTTTTAAATTAAAAAAAAAAAACGTTTCTTCATTTTATATTAAAAATAAAATTAATCTTGTTTTAGATAAAAATAAAATTAAACATTTAGTTTATTGATTTTTCTAACCACCACTTGAGCCATTTGATTGTGGATTGTTTCATGAAATGATTTTCTTCCTCAACCTACCAATCAATCACTAAATGTGAGTGTGTGTGTGTGTGTGGTGGAGATGGTTATGAGAATTGCCCCAATTGATGTACTCTGGGCGGAAACACCAGGACCTATTTTACATGATATCATCAAGACTCCAGATTGACATGACGTTCCAACGTGCATGCTATTGGCTTGCCTGATTGCCCACCTTTATTATAACTACCTTATCTTTAGTTAGGTGTTGAGGTCCTTGCTCTTGGCTTGGCCAACCTTACCTTTGCTTACAATAGTAACTTGCTCTTGGCTTGGCCAACCTTACCTTTGCTTACAATAGTAACTAGTATTTGATCCGTTTGTTACCGTAGGATATGATTTATTGTCATATATATTTATTTAGATTTTGTATTTTTAAAAAAATATATTAAGATTTTGTTTCTCTTTTGTTACATCTATTAAGATTTTGGTTTATCATTTTGTCTAATTTAATTTATATTTTATATGGATGGATAAATAAATTTATGTTTTATATGGATGAATAAATAATTTAGTGCAAATTCCTCATTTTAGTTTTAAATTATTTTTATAAAAAAATATTAAAATTATCATTTATTTATACTGTAAATATATATCTATAAGTGTTTTTTTTCTTTTTTCTTTTTTCTTTTTTTATGTATGCAGACTCAATTTGTTTGTTTGATATCTAGTAATATTGTTTTAGTTTGTAGAATAACTATTCAGTTTGGTTTAATTCTTATTATTACTGGTTTATTTTTCAATTTTCAATTTTCATTTTTCATATAAGAAAAATCATAAGAAGAAATAAACCACACGTCACTTATACAAAATCTATCTTTTCATTATTATATAGTATAGGTTTTAACAACAGGTTTTTGTTCATCCATCATTACTTTTTTTCAATTATCTTTATTCTTTAATTCAATTTTAATGTTCAAATATCAATTAGAAATTGTATTCAATTACTATATATAAATATGATATGTTCTTAGGAAAATTCGGTTGTTAAAACCGAATCAGACTTACCAGTCCAATTAGAGCATACTTGAACCGAAATACTATCACTACTGGATATTGGATATTAGGAAACAATTTGTTAGCAGTGGTTCTAAATCCGTTGATAATATTAATGTAAGACAACAGTTTTGCAGCAGTTTGAAACTGTTGCAGTGAAATTATGATTTGACATATTAATCTATATAAACTGTTGCACAAAATACAACATTTGTTTCAAATAAGTTATGGTTTATTAAAACCACTACATAACAAACATTTATGCAATGGTTTAAAACCGTTACATATTAAGGTCCACCTCTAAATTTTATTAACCCACGAAACACATCTGAATTTTTATTCTGGAGCGCTCTATCTTAATGACTAAATTCTCTCTCTATCTTTTTCTCTCTTACAGTTTCGATCTCTCTTGGTTTCTGAATCTATCACTTGATTTTATTAACCCTTGGTTTAGATTCAAGTCTAGAACTATAAATTAATGAAAAAGTTCTTGGTTTTCCATTGAAGGATTGGACAAAATTCTATTATCTCAAGTATGTAATTTTCTTTTAATTTCTCCCTCTAGGTCATGATATTATATGTAATTTTCTTGAAATTTCTCTCCTTAGGGCTGGGTATTGGATACTTTGATGTCACTGCTAATAGAAGGGAATGCATGATTTTTTACCATAACCATAGGGAGAAGAGTCTGACCTAAAAAGCCATCTTGTAGAGAAAGTAGACTTAGGTAACCAGGGACCAAACCACTAGTCTAGATAATCAAAGAGGCATGAGTTGCTATCTTTTTCTTATTATTATACTATAACAGGATTGGAAAATAGGGATTGGCCCTAAGCCAAACTCCTTGCTTATTGAATTTCTGCTACTTCAAATCTTGGATTTTAGGTTTCTACAAAGTATAAGTGACAGATTGCCTTATTTTATTTATTTTCTCTTCTAGGGTTCTTAATTTGTATTGTTTGTTAATGGGGTATTGAATTTTAAGTTGATTATTTATTTTCTTTCTATTTTTATGGGTATAGAAAGCTTGCATTCAGATTTCACTTTTTGAGCAAAAGGATTTGATGATTGAAGGCTGAATTATTGTAAGTTTTGTACTAACAAACAAAAATTTATTTGGGTTGATTCATTCAATGGATTTGTTTTTCATCAAAATAGTCGATGCCCTACATAAATTACATGTTAAAGGTGCTGCCCATGTGGTCATGTTGTGTATATGCACGATACAATAATCCATTTATTTATGATCTGACTCCGGTCTGGTTGCTCTGTGCTGCTATAGTCAATAATTGATGTTCACGTTGATTGGTGCCTATATCAAAATGCATGACATAGTTTGTTGATCCTGTGAATGTAATGTTATAACTATTGTCTTTACCTTTGCTCGTGGGTCATGTTTTTTTCTTAAATTTTGCTCATGGGTTGCAATATCGAGAGGATTGGTGTCTTGATGTTATATAGAATCGATCTTAGGCAGAGTAAATAAGGGTATTATGTTTTAATATTATGCTATACATATTGTCTTATAACAATATGCATAGACAGACACTCTTCAGTGTTTCTTATCATAAGATGTTTTACGTAAACAAGATATAATTGTTAAAATTAAGAAAATTTTATTCTACTCCATTTTATTTCCCATCTCAGCTATCACTTGAGTTGGTATTTGAACAATATAAAAAAGAAAATTGATCTTGGGCAAAGTAAATAAGGCTATTATGTTTCAAGATTATGGTAAATGATATATTATGCTATGCATGATGTCTTATAACAATATGCATAGACAGGTACTCTTTGATGTTTCTTATCATAAGATGTTTTATGCAAACAGGATATAATGATTAAAATTATGAAAATTTGGCAAGAAACCACTAGGTTTATTTCAATCTTATGCCTCTTGTTATTTTGCAGGCTTTCTTGTGTTGTTTTTTCTACTTACTTCATTTTCTGTTTCTCACAACTCTAAGCCAATTGACTAATAATCATGCACTTTCCTTTATTAATTTCACTACGTATTCAAGAAACACTTAATTAGTATGATTAGTTGTTTTTTTGATTTGAGCTAGTCTTCTTGGTAGCTACCTTGTATCGGTTTTCTATTGAAAACTATTGCACTTTTTGTATGAATTTATGATGCATTTATCATAATTTTTACAAACTTGGAAGCAGAAGACTACAGTTAGGATCATAATTGTAGCATCTTTACTTGTAGTAATACTAGAGTGGTATGTTATGAATTTTCCTTTATTGAAGTTTGCCATAGTCGATCCAACTGTTTCTTTCCCCAACATGATTTCTTCGTTATCAATTTCATTTCATTCTTTTTTAGTGACTAAAAAAAGAAAGATCTTTCTTCATATATCATATGCCAAACATTTGGCATATCTATTTTCACATTTTGATCCTAACCCTCTAATGTTATTGAGCCTTGAATTGGTTGTGTTGCATTACTCGGAAAATTACTTCACATGCTATCAAACACGGATGGTTCTTAATTCAAGGTGTTGTAACACAATAGTGTTGGTGCCCAAGATCCAACCATGTTTGGATGGGCCCAAGTTAATATTTTATTGCATCATTTAATAAAGAAGTCATTCTATTAATTCTTATGTTTACATATTGATAAATTCATTAGAGTTAGATAGAAGTCTTTATGATATGTATTTGCAATAGTGATTGATCAAAGATGTGAGATAAACACTAATACACATAAATGATATCATTAAATATCCAAGGTCATAGCACTCGTCAAGAATGGACATTGACAAATACATATAGAATTGTGAATGCTATGCTTAAGCTATATGATAGCAGTAGGAGATCTTACACCTATTGGCATAGTGATGCCAAAGCAAGCGCTTAGATGATTTATGTTAGAGAACATATCACTCGGACTTGATTCGTCATGAGAACCCATTTGATTTTAGTCTATGGGAATTTCATACGAGATAGGTACAAATGATCCTTAGATTTAAAGTCATCATGAGTATCTCATTGGAGGACTTATGCACTTTGACACTTGTTTCGATTGACCCATTAATAGGTTGAACGTGGGTGATTCGTTCGGTGCACTAAGAATTCAATGGAGATAGGTGTATAACTAAGATAGGATATGTCATTTCTTGTATGCTAAAGAAGTTATTACATTGCACTTCAATAAAATGTCCGCTCAATAAATCTATGACCACAGTAGAAGTACACCAATAGAGTATTGTTGGTTTACTCTAAGACCTAAGACATTTGGAAATTGAAAAAAACTTATGTGATAATAATCGAACAAGACTAATAACCAAGTTCAAGATCATACTATGATAAGTTAACATGAGGACTCGAATTGTATGATAACCATGCTCGTGAAATGTAATAATAGATTAACTAATCCTCCTAAAGAATTGAATAGTCATGATCCATTGCTAAAGGCCAATCTTGATTTATGTATCAAGAGATTAAAGAGAATTCTCTTATTCTTAATATATTGCCAACATATCTAGGAGCCTATTGAGTCACACGCATGAGTTTAAGTATTCACATTACAAATGAGGAGCAAGGATATTAGAAAAAGTTTTCTATTTTAGAAAGAGTTTCCAAAAATGAAAATTTTTCTATTTTAGAAATCAGTTTCTTAATTTGAAAGTTAGTTTCAAATTTGGAAATAAAGAACCTAAAAGGAAAGGAGTTTCCTAATTTAGGTTAAAAGGTATTTTGGAAAATTATTTCCCAATTTGGATCTCGCCAAAATAATCTAAGAATATTTATTTGGATAGTCCAAATAAATTAATTGGGCTAAAATAGTTTTAGCCCATTAGATTTAATTAAAAAGCTTAAAGATAACTTTTGTGGAAGAATAAACATCAACCTTATTACATAAGGATGAATGTTTTAAAGATAAACATTAACCTTTTGGATAAGGTTGAATGATTTAATATAATAATCAAGTAGTCCACATATAAAATAACTCATCGTCCTCGGAGGATAAGGAAAAACAACCTAGAGTCCTTCATGGACTCATAGCCGCCTCTCTCTTTGTCCTTTACTCTCCCTCTATAAATAGGAGGAGAGGTGTGGCATAAAGGAAAAAATGAAAAACCATAGAGTATTTTCGGCCAAGTTAAAAACAAAAGGAGAAATTCAGCCAAAAGAAAAGAAATCGAGTGGGAAATTTCAGCCGACCCTAAAAATCACTTAAGGCACACGGCCAAGAGAGAAAATAAAGAGAAAATAGTTTTCTCCTAAACCCTAGCAAGAAATACTCTTTTCTCCTCCTTTAAGGTTGTCACAAAGTTATCCGAGATTGATTTCTAGAGGAAATAATTAATTAGAAAAGGTGGAGCTAGCAACCCCATTAATTTTGAGTGCTTCTTAGTGAATACTTGGGCTGCGTGGATCATCAATAGAGGCTAGATACTTGGATAGCTAATCAAAGAAAAGGAATTTAGATCTGCGCTACAAGAGGTAATCCTTTACTTTTAGCTTATTATTCATGTATGTATGATTAGTAGACTCAACAAGCATGATCTTGGGTCCTTAGATGGAGGAAAATTTTTTATTTATTCCGCATCTCCATAGGATGTATGATCATTCAATTGGTATCGAGCCTCCGTTGAATCTTTGATTGTATGATTGGTTAATTATGATTAACTACATGAATAAGATATATCCGATTATAAATCTTGTGTTTTTGGTATTTTATATAAATATAAAACTAAAATTTTAGGTCAAAATCGGTAGAAGCATGTAAGGTCGAAATTAATTTTCAACGTCGTACGGGTGGCAGCCTTATCGTCGGCAGCGCGCTAAGCACACGCTAAGCGGGTTGCTAGCCTACCGTGCCACGCACCAAGCGCACTTTAGGCGGCCCGTTGGCTCCGCTGTGCAATACGCTAGCGGTGCACCGAGCAACCCGGTTGCTCGCCAAGCCGTTTGCTAAGCGCAAAGCGGACTAGGCACCCGCCTAGGCATCCCGTTGGCTCCGCCAAGCCGCGCGCTAGGTGTGCTGCGGACTAGGCGCCACTAGGAAGGCTACCGGCCCGTGAGGCTATGTGCTAGGTACGCAAAAGGCCGAGCTCGCTAGGCCACGCGTTAGGCTCACCTGGTAGTGGCCTACCAGCCTATACGCCAAGCGCATGGGCAATGCAACGAGGCCATTAGCCAAGCACTTTCCCGCTAGATCGATGTCCGCGAGCAGACGCACGCAAACCCAAGGGTTTAGGCTTCCAAACCCGTGAACCCTCCGAGCCCAAAAAGGTTTTTAAATTAAAATTTAGAGAAATTTTGATAAATTTATAAAATAACCAAAACCATAGATTTATAATCATTTTATGAATGAAATTATTTCATGAGTATGCCATGTATCAATGTGATTGAAGCATGGATGAATTGTATGGATAAGTCGACCTAGTTTTATGAATGCTTGGTATTTTTTGGATAAATAGGACATACGTGCATGCCTTCTCTATTACTTTATTGTATTTCTCTTCTCATCTTACTCCCCTCGAATATAACTCGAGGTTTCTTATTTTGAATAAATATAAAAATAGTAGATAGGAATTAGAATAGATACAAAGTCCAACTTCCCTCTCCCCGCCTCATCGTCCCCCCGCCCCACACACTCACACACCCCAATGGCACTAAGAACCAAAACGTAACTTAGATAAATTTTGGAATCAAAATGAAAAAAAAAACGCCAAAAAATACATGGAAAATGGACATGAAAGTTACATAAATAACAAGAAACTATATCCGATAAATAATGTTTTACATCAATATGAACAATATAGAACAATAAAATTCACTATTACTTTTTCCTAGCTCTTTTATTGTATTGGTAATAATTATGTTGGATTAGCACCTCATAAAGTAATGAGATTATTTAAGTCTATTACTTTCTTCTTTTTTTATGAATGTGGATATATTTTATTAATAATAATAATAATATAGAACTAGTAGTCAAATAGCTAAACTTAGGATGGCAATTGTTAGAATATTCGACCAATTAATGTAATCTTTTACCAATACATATATCTCAATGTCGATTAAATATTTTTAATGGTTATTTATTGAATTGGATAGAATGGATACTTACTTCATACCATGTCCATTGTAATCCCTAGCTAAACTAGGATTCCATAGAGAATAGGAACCATAGAACTCGCACTAAAACGAGCACCCAAACCCACAAGTAAAGTCCCGTTCGAAGTAAAAACATACCATCCAATATGAGAAAGTGAATCGGATACCACAATGCACCAAGCCAAAAGAAGCATTCACACCTAGAGAAGGAAGCTTTGATTGCAAAATAAATAAAAAATAATCCAACCTTAAACAACTCCACAAGCACCATAATCGGCCACAACCCAAACCCGTTGTTTGTTTTTTTATACAAAAGAGGATAGAGGTGTATAGAGATTATAAGTGAATCATTCTAGGGGTAGCAACAATAATATCATCCAAAATCAAGCTAAAAAAATTCATAAGAGATTTTGTAAAGTATTTAATCACCACATGTAGAGAGTGGGCATTTTCGACTAGCCAAACAACACATTGATTTTCTTCATGGTAAACTCGCCACAATCCAATCTCCCAAAGCCTTTGAAAAAGAAATAAAATAGATGAAAGTATGAGGATAGAAAAATGAGTTGTCCTTAAATTTGTTTGTATATTGTTCTTTGCTAAGCACATCTACATCCGCTTTTTTTTTTATGAAATCTACATTTAGTCCTTTGCAATGTTAATTAGGAGGGTGTAAGAAAAGAAAATTGTTAAAGATTTATTATATATCTTAATTTCTTTCTTGTTATATGGATTTTCCATTTAAAAAGATGAAAGTGCACTTTAAAAGTTCAATACAAAATCGCTTAGTGATAGAGGCTTATTAAGTCAACATTAGCATATATATATAGTAGAGACTTATTAAGTCAAAATTAGCGTGGTGTGTGTGTATGATAAAAATAAAAATAAAACATTAGCCAAAAATCTTAATTGTTCATTATATTCACGGTCTTGGATTAAAAGAATATGAAATATTCTACATAAAATAAATAGGTTCTTACCGAAAAACTAAATAAACTAAGGAGGTTTAGTGACAAGCTTATATTACAATTTCAATTTTTTTTTAATATTATAGTTAGTGGAATATTTTCATATTAATCTTCAAATTAATTGCGATTAAATCTATTAATTATGCGAGTGTCACTTCTTCTTTTTTAATGATCCTTACAAATTTCTTACATTCATTATGGTGCTTATCTCCTTTTTTTGGGGTAAATATATGTATTTTTTTTATATAATACTCAAAGTCTCTCATATAGTTTTATATTTTCCTTTGCATCTCATCTCGCTTTTGAAAAATTTTGAAATGTCCAATCTATCTTTTTAATTAAATTTTCCAATAATGATTTGTTTTACTGAAATGCCCTTTATTAAAATGCCAAAAAAAAATACTTAAAGTCACACGACCTATATGTTCTATTTTTGAAGTCTTTAGAATTTTATTTTATTTTTTTCTACATTTCAATCGGGGTTATTTGGGTAAAAAAAATAATTTGATCAAAAAAAATGATCGGAATGATAGATTAAATATTTCAAACACTTTCAAGAACAAATTTGATACAATTAGAAACCTAAAGATATATGAGAGGCTTTTTATTTTTATTTTATTTTATTTTATCAAGAGAAGCTTTTTATATTATATAAAAACAAATGAATATATATATATATATATATATACACACACATACACACACATAACGTTAAATTACACTTGTTTCATCTATTGTAGTGAATTCTATAGGCGGCCTAGGGCTGCACGTATGGGCATGGCCCAATAGAATAAGCCAATAGCATGCTTTGCTCAAGTTTGGTTTAATGGTAAATTTTGCCCTCGTTCTATTGTGATTTGACAATTTTAAACCCGTAATATCAAATCACGTAATTTAAATCCTAAAATATTGGTGATTGGGCAAATGTGATTCAAATTACCCAATCTAAATCCTAAAATATTGGTGGTTGGGAAAATGTGATTCAAATTACCCAATCTTCATTTTATGCAATCGTCAATCCAGCTTGACCATTACTTAAAATGCCAAAACGATATCGTTTTCGTATTTCATTGTGAATTATGTTTTTTAAAATATTTAAAAAATATTTTTAACCCCTTCTAATTTTGGAATTTTTTAATAAAATATTATAAACATTTTATAAAAAATGTTCTTTTTTTTTGTCATCCATAAAATTAGGGGGTCAACCCTTAATTATGTTCATTTTAATTTATAAAATATTTTTTTAAGGCTTGAAATTGTGTATTGTTAATTATATTTTTTTACAATAATATTTTATTGAAATTGTTTTTTTTTAAGTTCAAAATTACATGGTTAAAAATATTTATAAAATTTTTTTATATTTAATTTATAAAATTTTTATAATATTTTATAAGAAAAAAAGTTTTTTAAAAAAATCAAGAATAGGGGGATTAAAAAAAATTTAAAATGTTTTTTTAAAAAAATCATAATTAACGGCGAAATGTAAAAACGACTTTATTTTGATATTTTAAGTAACGGTCAACCTAGTTGACCATTACACTTAACGGAGATTAGACAATCTGAATCATATTTGCTCAATCTCAAATACTTTTAGTTCTTTGTTTATTTATATAATTTTAGAGCTTCAAATTTTTTTTAATCTACTTTTAGTTCTTTGTTTATTTTTTAATTTTTAAAAAAAATTGAAAAAATCATTTTCTTTTTATTTCTTCCTTTCCTTTTATAATTCTTCCATCTCTCTCCGTCTTCTTGATCTTTTAATTTAATTTTTTAAAATTATTTTATTAATCTTTTCATGTTATGATTCACAAACATCTAATTAATTACACTAAAAGATAGTCATGATTCGTTTCTACTCATTAACAATACTTAAGACTTTATTAATTACAGTTATATTTTTTCATGTATATATATAATAAACTTGACATTTGCAAATTTAATATAACGGTTACTAATATTTATAAAAAAAAAATCTATTTTTAAATAATTTATTACCACAACAATAAAACGAAAAAATAACTAATTTTCATTTATATTCTAGAGAATCTAAACCCCACTCTAAAAGAAATGATGAATAATTCTAGGATTATCTTCTCCTTTCAAATACAAGTTCGACAACATTATGATTGATTCATTGCTTAGAGAGAGAGAGAGAGAGAGAGAGAGGGGGGTGGGGGTGGGGGCAACAGCGATTTATCTATTGTAGTGAATTTGAAAAAATAAGTTCAAAATTATGGGATTAAAAATATTTATAAATTTTTTTATATTTAATTTATAATATTTTATAAGAAAAAAAGTTTTTAAAAAATTTTCAAGAATAGGGGGATTAAAAAAATTTTAATTTTTTTTAAAAAAATCATAATTAACGGTGAAATGTCAAAAACGATTTCATTTTGATATTTTAAGTAATTGTCAACGTAGTTAACCATTACACTTAATGGAGATTAGGCAATTTGGACCATATTTGTCCAATCTCAAATACTTTTAATTCTTTGTTTATATATATAATTTTAGAGCTTCAAATTTTTTTAATCTACTTTTAGTTCTTTGTTTATTTTTTAATTTAAAAAAAATTGAAAAAAAAATCATCTTCATTTTATTTCTCCCTTTCCTTTTATAATTCTTCCATCTCTCTCCGTCTTCTTGATCTTTTAATTGAATTTTTTAAAATTATTTTATTAATCTTTTCATGTTATGATTCACAAACATCTAATTAATTACACTAAAAGATATTCATGATTCCTTTCTACTCATTAACAGTACTTAAGACTTTATTAATTACAGTTATATTTTTTTATGTATATATATAATAAACTTGACATTTGCAAATTTAATATAACGGTTACTAATATATTTATAAAAAAAAATTCTATTTTTAAATAATTTATTACCAAAACAATAAAACGAAAAAATAACCAATTTTCATTTATATTCTAGAGAATCTAAACCCCACTTAAAAAGAAATGATGAATAATTCTGGGATTATCTTCTCCTTTCAAACACAAGTTCGACAACATTATGATTGATTCATTGCGCTCCGAGAGAGAGAGAGAGAGAGAGAGAGAGTGTGGGGTGGCATAGGGAGCAACAGCGATCTATCTTTAGTATTTTCGATATGGTCAACAATGCATCATGACAACCATGGACTTCCTGTACTATCTCATTTATCAAGATGGGGTAATATATTCTTACCTTCGAATCCTATATATAAATGCTCTTGCTGTATTGAATGTGCAATAATTTCTTTATTCAGTGATAGAAAATATGTTCGAATAAAATTTTATATTAATCCATACTAAATTTTATTTGAAGTAATTTATTATTATTATTATCATACAATATTAATGATGGTATTGTTGTGATTTTTGGTCTTTATTCAGATATTTAATAGAAAGCTTTAACAAATATCGTATTTTAGTTTCGATATTTTTAAAAAAAATTATTTCGATTTTTAATTTTATTTATATTGTGATTTGGTTTGTAGATGTTGAGGAAAGAAAAAAACAGAGAGAGAGAATGTGACGACAAAGTTTCTTTAGATCACTTCAACTATCAATCTTAGTTTGGACTTCTTCATTTTGGAGAGCACTACAAAAAGAGAGCCAATTAGAGACAGATTATTTCGTCACTAATCGCTCTAAATTCATCGCTAATTTTCATTAGCGACGGATGACCTATCTATCGCTATTTTGCTTGTCGCTAATTTTTAGAGAGGGAAAAATCCATTATGTCGCTAAATTAGCGATGAAATTTTCGTTGCTAATCCGTCATTGTTTTCATCGTAGAACCGTTGTGGTTTTTGTCGCTAATTCGTCGCTATATTTAAAAAAATAATAATAAATATTTTTTTCATTTTATTTTGGTTTTTTTAATTATTAATATTGCATTTGATAATTAATAATTAAAATTAGATGTAATAGTTAATAATTAAAAGTAATAACATATAGATTGAAAATGAATTAATTTTAACAATAACATTTGGTAGTACATTCGGTTAAATAAAACGAAGTCACTAAATATTTGTTCTATCACTCATCATGCTCGTCTAATCTTATATCCTCCTTCGATATTGTGTGGAGGGCTTGATGAGAGGATCGAGTAGAAGTCTGAACGGGAGGTCGTGTGAAAGGAACGATAGATTGTCGATCGGTCGACAAATCTATTGGTAACCAATAAATTAAAGATTTCTTAAGAAATAATCAACAAAATTTAACTAAAGTACATACAAAATTATATAATTTAAAAAAAATTAACTTAAAACAAACAACTAAAAAAATTCACCTAATAATTAACACAATTAATTAATTAACTAATAAATAAATTTTAAATAACAATTAAATTTTAAATTTTAAATTTTAATCTAAAAATTAAAAATAAATAAATTAACAATAAATCAACCTTAACTAAATTACTTACAAAATTACATTCATAAAATTAAACCTAAAAAATTAACATAATAAAAAAAATTTATGTTAAAATTAACCTAAAAAGCAACATCATTAAAAAATAACACTTAACAAAATTAAACTAAAAATTAAGAAAATTAAATAAATAATTAACAAATTTACACTAATAATTAACAAATAAATTAACATAATTAAAAATTAACATAATAATAAAATTAATAACATTCAAATAATTAATCAACTAACAATTAACAAAATTAACCTAAAAGCTTATACCATTCATTTAATTTTTTTTTTTAAAAAAAAAGAGTTAAGGAGAGAAAGTTTTACCAAAGAGATCAAGAAGAGAGAGCGAGAGATTTCGTCGGATTTTGAGGGAGAAAGATGCACCACTAAGTTGAATGGTTTGGAGAATCACTTAGTGACGAAGGGCGGCATGAGTGATGGTTTTTTGGCCGATGGTGGATTTTTGGGTAGAGAAGAGAGGGGATCGAATGGGAAAGAAGAAGAGAAACTAGGTATTTATAGGCTCAAAGATTAGCGACGGAATCGTAAATCCATCATAAGTTGAATCATTTAGGTGGGAAAATTTACACCTAAAATTTCAAAATAGTTTCATTGCTAATTTGCGATTTTAGTGGGAAAATTTCCATCAAAATCGCAAAAAATAGCGACAAATTTTCAAATTCGTCACTATTTTTGGTTTCAAATTAGCGACAAAATCGTAAATCCGTTGCTAATTTGAATCATTTGGGTGGAAAATTTTTCACCCAAAATTTCAAAATAGCAACGGATTTCACAATCCGTCTCTAATTTGCGATTTTGGTGGGAAAATTTCCACCGAAATTGTTGGTTTCAAATTAGCGACGGATCACTATTCCATCGCTAATTTGAACCCCAAAAGACATCCCATTATCTTTTATTTAGCAACGAAATAAATCCTTTTCTATTTACCAATTGATGGCAACAAATCTTATTCCGTAGCTAAATTAGTGACGAAAATCCGTTGCTAAACGTGACGTTTTTTTTTACCGCTTAATTTTGCGACGGAATTAATTTCGTCTTTGAGTTTCCCTCACTATTTGGTTGCTAATCTATCGCAAAAATTGCCTTTTTTTCATCCATCGCTAATCCATCATTAATTTATCCGTAATTAGGGACGGAATAGTATCCGTCATTAAAATCTGTCTCTAATTGTCAATTTTCTTGTAGTGGAGGAGAGTTTGTTTATGATGGTTTGAAGTTATGAAATGATCAAAAGAAGGAGAATATCCTAAAATATTCACTTAAGTTTTTGAATTTGATTTAAATTTTTAAGGAAGAATATTTTTGAGTTTTAAGTAATAATTAAAAATAAAAAGCGAAAAAATAGAGAAAGAATTGATTGTTATACATATGAAGCCTATGTACGAGAACCATGCATGCATGGCTTAGCAACAAAAATATATATTAAGAAGAAAAAAATAGAATCCACAAGAAAGAATTAATTGTTATATGTGTCAAGCCTATGCTCAGAAACCATGCACGTATGGATTAGAAACAAAAATATATGTTGAGAAGAAAAAAGATAGAATCCATGTGTTTTATTTATTTATTTTATTTTATCAAAATTAATTTAAATCAATTTTATAGGTATTTTTATTAAAAGTTAACTATGCATATTACACAAAACACATAACATTTCGTATATATATGAAATAAATTTTTTTCATATGAAATATTGATGAGAAATTAATTTTAGAAAATTTAAAAATGTAAAATAGTATGAGATACAGAGTGTAGCGTGGTTTTAACTTAATCGTGCGAAGTGGAGGAAGGCAGGAGCGAAGATAGTATGAGATACAACTGTTGGACACGAGCGGTAGGACGATCTGGAGGGCCACACCCATGATGCAGTGGGTTAAAAACATTTCTTTTCACCTTATTTTTTTCCTCTCTTCCACTTTTCACCTTATCCAAACAATGGGTTAAAAACATTACATTCCACCCTATCGTTTTGTTAAGGTGTATCCATGCAATTGGTATATTTGTTCATTTCATAATCAAAATAATAATTAATTAAATCAGTACGATTAAATACAAACTCATTATCAATACGAAAAATTTTTATTTTAATGGTGAATCGAGTTTGGATCTAATTGATAAAAGAGAAGAAGATAATGTCTGATTTTAAACTAGTGTTTCATAAAAAAAGAAAAAAAAACTCATATGTGATCCTGAATGAGATAGTTTGTGGTATAGCTCCCGTATGTCAAAATACAATAAATCAAGATTATTAGTTGATTTATTATTGCGAATTGGAAAGAACAGTCTAGTCTGTTTTGTTCTATAACATGCATCAAAAAAAAAAAAATCCTTTGAAAGATCAACTCCAACATATAGATTTGGAACTAATGGCACACGATTCATAGGTGTATGTCCCAAACGTTGGACTGTCCCAATATTAAGAGGCTCGTGGATTAAGTGGCGCGTCCCACCCACGATGCAGTGGCCCAGTTGGGTTGTATTTATCAGCCCCATTGTCAATGTGAAAAGTGGCAGAATGTGGTCGAGAACTGAAGGGAAAATTTTGTTCAAAAATTTTGTAGCCTTTTGAGCATGAGGATAGCTCGCAAAAATTTCTGGCTTACTGTGGAGTGCAAATTTATCTCAGTCCTTCGTATTAATGTGTCTATAACAAAGACATGCAAAACTACATAAGTATTCATAGCCAGGTACCTAATTAAATAAAACTTCATAGGATGTCTTGTTTTCGAGAGCAGAAAAGGCCATGTGATCGATAAGATATGCCGTTGTCTGAACGCACTCTCCCATAAAACGAATGTGTAAGTGGACCTGAAAACGTTATATTCCACCGCTCGGTATGTTGTCTTTAAGTAAAATAATATTTTAAAGACTCTTTTATAAAACAAATAAATATTAAACATTATTTAAATGTTATATTTTTTGCTTTTTGAGATACAAAATCTCTAATTAAATTTTTGTATTCAAGTTTACAAAATAAATCTTTTTCAATTGATAATATAGCCGAATTATTTAATCTTTCTTGTGACATAGTTGAACGTAAATAAGATTTTATTAATTTTAATTTTGAAAAACTTCTTTCAACCTAAGCTACGATAACAAGGATAGTTAATAGTATTATATATGCTATCTATGCATTTGGAAAAGAATTTACCTTTTTTATAAAATTTAGTATAAAAGTGATGTTTTCATTTCTATAATTATAATTTCTTTTAAAATTTTTAATTCTGAAAATAAATATAAACCATCAATATCATAAAGCATATTATGCTTTAGAAAGTTTTCAAGATTTAAACACTTTTTTAAAAAAAATTTCATCATCAAGTGATTTTAATTTTTCTACACTATAAAGAAAACCAAAATTATCTTCATATATTTTAAATTGTTCAAACCTATTTTGAAGAGAGAAAATCGCATGATCAACTACATAAGTAAAATAATTAATTCTAAAAGATTCTTCAATAGATAATTTCATATCTTCATTTTCAATTTCATCGAATTATTTCTTTCTTCTTATTGTATGTTTTTCACGAAATTTTTGTTCTATATTCATTTGCTCTGCAATCTCCTTAGCCAAGATCATAAAAGATGTAAACCCATTTTCTCTATAGCTTTTAAAAAAAGAAAAAAGACCGTTCGAGTGGCTTATTGCAAGAGCAATATCCATATCTTTAGATTGTAAATATATATTAACTCGTATTAACAAGCAAATAACATATCATACCAAATAATCATGCCTAATAGAAAATCAAAATTTTCAATCTCATATGTTGCTAAAGAAATAGCTTCACTTTTTGTTTTAGGATCTTCCCTAGTTTATGCTAATTATTATAAAGCATCTCTTATTTGTTGAGCTTGAAATCTAATTGCTTTAACACTTTCAATACGACTTTCCCAACTCGTTTGTGATAATGGCTTAAGTGTCAAATTAGAAACATGATCTTGCAAAATTTTTCATCTTTTTGTAGAAGAAAAAAATAATGAATATATACGTTGTGTCACTCCAAAAAATATCATAACACTAGCACATGAATTAGCCATATCACAAAGAGCTAAATTAAGATTGTGACAACCACATGGTGTATAAAATGCTCTAGAATTTATATCAAATAATTTTTTTGTACACCTTGATGTTTACCTTTCATATTAGACCTATTATCATATCTTTGCCCTCTCACATCATTTATGTCAAGTTCAAGAGTTTTTATCTTAGTTGTAAGTTCATTAAAAAGACTTGCACCGGAGGTATCATCCACTTTTAAAAAATCTATAAAATACTCTTCTATTTTTATTGAAATTGTCGAAATATCTACACATCTTAATATAAGAGACATCTCGTTCTTGATGACTTGCATCTAGAGTACAATCAAGTATAACTGAAAAATATTTTGATTCTTTGATTTTTCCGATAATGGTATTTCTTATTTCTAATGCTAAAATATTTATCAACTCATTTTGTATATTATGACCAAGATAATACATATAAATATCTCCATTTTGAATATGTCTAAGGTGTTCTTACATTATTGGATCAAACTCAACAATCATTTCAATTAAACTAAAAAAAAATTCATTATTGTCCTAATAAATCTTCTCACTACCACGAAATGCCAAATTATTTTTTGAAAGAGCTTTTACAACAACAATAATTCTTAATAATACATTCCTCCAATGCTCTTTCTCTTTATTTATTTTCTCTTGTAAATGCTTATTAATTGTTTTGTTTTTAAGTAATCTCATCCGAGTATCAACCCAAATGTTCATATTAATAACATGTTCATTACTTATCTCATGAATTTAAGTTTGGCACTAAGATTTTTCCAATCTCCACACCCTTCATTTGCTAATTGAATATTTGATTTCAAACTAAATAATTTACAACTATAACAAACATTTTATCTAACTCTTTTGAATATACTAGTCATTTTCTATCATGTTTTTCTCCGTTTGGTAATTTTCAAATGTAGTGAACTATAGAAAAATGTCTAGAATTTTTATCTCTTGGAAAATCTAAAATTTCTCTAATTGGACCTTTCTCAACTAATAAATCAATCGGTTTGAGTCTAAATTTTTTCATTGTGCCGGATCATAAATATTTCTAATTGTTGTTGCATATTCATCATTAATATTTTCACTTTTATTGATTGAAACATCATCTTCTAAATTTTCATCATATTCTTCATTACTTTTTGGTGAATTTGAATTGTTATCTTCAAATTTTTCTTCATAATTTTCAACTATATTTTCATTTAAATCTTTATCTTGTTCTTCTAGTATTTAGGGTTTAAAATTAGCAACAAATCTATCAAGTGCACCTTTTTGGGATTGAATTAGTTCATCTACTTTTTTTCTTACTTTTTTCATATCCATATTCATACTTTCTAGTAGATATTTTATTTAAATAATAAAATTAAAATATAATTATAAAAAGAGTAAGAAACTTTGGCACCTAATTATATTTGTTTGCCGCACCTAATCAAGTAAACCCGGAGAGAATCACCTAAAAAAATAAAAATAAATTTGAGAAAAAATAAAGTATTATATTATTTATATACATAATTTTATTTACATAAATTAAAAAATTAAATTCAGATTCTTCTACCAAACTAATTAGAAAAAGGTTTTATAAGAGATCCTCGATTGTTTGGAGAAAGAAAGGAATATAATAACAAAATTTGAAGATCTAAAAATTGTTTAACTCATAAATATTTTTCCGAAACTTTTCCGTAAGTAAAAGTGTCTTACTAAAATAAAAATTGAAATTTTTTATAAAAAGAAGGTAACTGGAAAGACATCTAAAAAAAGAAGAATTTTTAATATTGAAATAATAATATCTCTAAACAATGGGAGCCTTTCAATGTAGAAACTTTAATACCTATGACCTATTAATAGAGAGAAGAATGGCGTCTCATACTTAGGTGAAGGTCTGCACCTTTTAATTTATATCATTCTTTACCGGTACAAGCTTAAGGTAAAATTTTAATTA